>CAUYRH010014943.1:0-59881 GCA_963574655.1 Perodicticus potto
TAGATTATTCTCATTTGTGTATTTTCCCAATTGAACCTAACAATTAATTATTGAATTTCTTAAAACTTTCCTAAAATTTCATACACAATCTTAGCCATTTTCATCAACCTGATTAACATAGCCCTCCTGGCAATCTCTCCGATACAGTCTATAAAAAACTGTCCATTCTAGCACTTGAAAATCTCTACTATAAAATGGTTATGGGTTTTTAACCCACTTCTGTGAATTTAGGGGAAATTAACCTAGATCTGAATGGATTTAGGTGAATTGTAACCTTATAGCCTTATAATCTAGTGATTATAGTTTTTAAAACACTGTACAATCAGTTCTCTATATCAGGGGAATTGCGCATGTACAAATTAGAGATTTGATCTAAAATCATTAAATCCTCCCAATTTTTTATGACTAAGGTCACTGTAGACTCATTTGATTTAGAAGATCTTCAAAGTATCAGGAGAACTAAGGACTATTGGTTTAGGGCTGTCTTTTTTTATAATTACAATGGGAATCAAGAACTATGGCTAATGTTTGGATCAGAAATGATGATAGGCATTGTTCTAAACCTAAAATTAAATGGAAGTGTCTGTATATGTAACGTGGCATTTTAATTTTTCATGTTGCCCAATTGCAAGCTTTATTCTTGGACACGTATGAGAGGTAGTCTAGATGAAGGATGTTGTTGAATTCCCCATCAGTAGTTTAAATGTATCATTCTAAGTATGTCTGATGTCCTGAGTTGAACATGCATAAATGGCAGCTGCAGCTTCTAGTTCAATAAAATGCTTGCTCTGCCCCCTGCTAAGAATGAGCCTCCTTTGAGGATTGGAGTGATAACGATGAAGAACCCAAAGTTGCAAGGACAGGAAGCACCAAGTCCACAGTGTGTCAATCACTGTGATGGCAGTGATGGTAAATGGGGCTACTCCTGTCTTCATCTCTTTTCACTCATCCCCATCAACTCTTTTTAGGGACACAATGCCATGCAGAAGTCTGATTCAGTGTGTACATGGCACCCAGAAAAAATGCACCCCATCCTCCCAGAGTATTGCCTCTGTTGTGATGTTTCAGCTGCGCTTTGAGTAGGCCCTTCCAACAACTAATCAGGCCAGCTGATCCTGGGTTGTGCATTATGTGATATGACCAATGACCATGAAGATATCTCCCCATTCAGATGTGAAACAAGCACTCCACAAGCCCACAGAGCATGACTTTAAATATATTCTCACCTCAAGATACTTCTCCGTAATAGGTGCATCAGAAAAACTCAAGAAAAAATAGGAGCAAATCCTCCTGACCTTGGATTTGATCAAGAATTCTCAGATATGACAATAAAAGCACTAGCAACCAAAGGAGAAATAGATAAATTTTACCTTGTCAAAATTGAAAATTATTGTACATTAAAGTACACTATAAAAAAGTGGAAGGACAACTTTTGCAATGGGAAAAAATTTATAAATTACATATCTGGTTAAAAATCTAGAATCCAGAATATATGAAGATATAAAGAATTTTAACAACTCAGCATAATGTCAAATAGCCCAACTTAAAAATTGCCAAAAGAAAAATAAAATAACCTCATAAAAATTGGGCAAAAGACACAAACAGGAACTTTTCCAAATAAAGACTAATGCCCAATAAATCTATGAAAAAAATGCTTAACATCTCTAATCATCAGGGAAATGCAAGTCAAAAACACAATGAGGTATCACCCAACTCCATGTGAATTTCATGGCATTCATCAAAAAGTCTCCAAACAACAAACACTGCCATGGATGTGGAGAGGAAGGAGCAGTTATACAATGCTTGTGGGACTGCAAATAGTACAACCTCTATGGAAAAAATAGTGTGTAGATATCTCAAAGAACTAAAAGTAGACCTACCATTGGACCCAGGAATACCACTATTGGACATAGTGGTATTCTTTTTTTTCCAAAGAGAAAAAGTCATTTTATCAAAAAGGCACATACATTTGAATGTTTCTTGCAGCACAATTCACAGTTGCAAAGATGTGGAATCAACTCAAATGTCCACCAATACATAAGTGGATTAATAAAATGTGGTATATGTATACTATAGAATACTACTAGTCATAAAGAGAAATGATGGACATTAATACCTTTTGTAATAATTTGGAAGAAACTAGAGACCACTCTTCTAAGTTTTACAAGAATGGAAAAATAAACACATGTACTCACTATTAAATTGAAACTAACTGATTAATACCAATGAATGTATGGTAGTAAAACTCAATAGAAATGAAGCAGGTAGGGAGGGGAGGAGGGAATGGACAAATTCATACCTAATGGGTGTAATGCACACTATCTGGGTGATGGGCACACTGATGGGCACACCAAAATATTCCCCCATAATATTCTAAAATTTTTTTAAAAAGTCAAAGGAATTGTATGGACATTCCTCAAAAGGAGATAGGTCTCGAGGAGGTAATTAGGGTTAAATGAGTTCATAAAGGTTGGATCCTGATCCTCAGGCCTGAAAGATTCAGGTCTTTTCCATGTGAGGACACACAGGAGGAAGGTGGCCATCTGTAAGCCAGAAAGAGCGCCCTTACTAGGTATCGAACTTGCCAGCCTTTGTTCTGGGACTTTTAGCTGTCATTTAAGCCACCAGGTTCTGTAGTGTTTTGTTCTGGCAGCCTGAGCTGGCCAAGCCAAGCTGCTATGTCATAGCCTGGATCTGCTGTAGAGCTCTTTCCTGATCTGGACCCCACTCAAAGAAGGTTCTTTTTATGTCAAGTAATAATATGGGATAAAGTCATATTCCTATATGTGGAATATGTTGCCTTCAGAAAATCCAGAGAGACCTACAAAGCATAATAGTTCCATCATTGTGGTTAAGAAATCAAAATGCAGCCATTTAACTTTTTCCTTGGAGGGGATGCACTAATATGCCTCTGACAAACAGATGCCTAAGTTTTACAGAAAGGGCAGGTGCATAGGGGTCATCTTATGTCCTTTGAAGTGGACATTTTTAACTAGGTCTCACTCATCCTAATGTTATTAATGGAACAGATCAATATCATGCTCTGTAATTAAATCCAGGTGATCTAGATCTCTTTGAATTATATTAATATTACTACACATAGCAGGAAAACTATCCTGGGACAAATTTATAACATGTGTACATCACTGATCCTTGTGAAAGTAAACTATTTCTAATCCTCTTTCCAACTAGAACAAATTCTTGCACCATCCAGTATTCCTGATAATTCATCTGACATGGAAGCTACAGTCAGGAACACCACTTGGTCAAGCTTATGGTATTTGTGGGCATTTCTCTGAGACACATCTGATTTTTGCAAGGGCCAGATGATTGAATTAAGTATATATATAAGGGACAATCTTCCTTGCGTCCTTAAGATCCTTAGTAATGGCACTATTTTCTGTCAGCTTGCTCCCCATGAAATGTTATATGAATTTTTTTTTACTTAGTATGTTGGTCAAGGGGATGTGCAGTTTCAGAAACTTCTATTTGGGCTCACCCACTATGAAAGCTCTTAATCCATAAATATCCTATATAAGGTTTACTCCACTTACTAAGTATGGTAAACTCAATTATACACTTGGGGCCCAGGGAGAAGGCCAAAGGTTAATTCACAAACTTAGTGCATTTATTGTAAGCTAAACTTTGAGCAAGATTCCATTTATTATCTGTTCCCTAATGCATCCACTCTAATAGTAAAATGATAACGATCTTCTTGTGGGCCTCCAAAAATCAATGTCAACCTAGTCCCTATATCCAGCCCCCCTTAAAATGCCTTGTCATTCCCCCTGACCTAATTTGAGTCCCTTGAGTAGATGATCATACATCCTCTTGGAGAAGGACCAAGGGAATTATTATAGTACACACTTACCCTGGTGCTGCAGGAATCTTTTTTGTGGGGAACCAGCCACCTCTTCAGTCTATAGTTTCCAGGTCTTAAGATTGGTTCAGATTTTTGAAGTAAGAAAGAAAATGCGAGCACTTGCCAAAATCTTTTTGCTCAACTATTGTTGCCTTCTTTTCATTGTGTATAGTAAACAGCACCCTCATTTATCATCCATTGGTATTTGCCCCTAAAGATGCCATGTTCTAATAACTGCATAAATCCCCAAGTGTCAAGGCTGTAGGCTTACCTCTCCCCAAATGTATAGCCATCTGGATTTGGGTGGTTAAGTATCACCATCTAGACTCTTACATCAAGCTTGCATCTTCCTCACTGATGCTGATAAGTCAAGATCCCTTAGTATGTTTCCTAGTCTTTAAGAGAGATCCATAGCTGACCTTCTTAGTAACAACCAAGATCTTCGTTCCTCTTACCAGAGACTTTCTGAGAACATCAGTAAACTATGTGTCCTCTAGGCTTCCCCATGAATAAAATCTTTTGGAGACTATTCTTCCCTCACATAATACATCATTCCAACATGCCAACTTCCCTGAGTGTTTTAATTCCAGGGCAATTTAGTTGCACAATCCTCTGAGGTTAAATAATTTTTTGTTATTCAGAGGACCTGGTTCAATTACTTAGATGAGCTAGAGAGTTCAACTGAGGAGGTAATTGAAAGAAAAAAATGAATGGAAATAGAAATAAAACTGGAGCAGCACAGGCAGTGTGAATAGAAATTAAAAGTAACCCACACAAGTTTCAGTATAACAAATTTCTAAAAATTTATTTAGGAAGAACAAAGAGAAAGCTTAGAGCACTTCCAAAGTAAGCTGGAAGTGGTTTCCTCTCATGAAGGAGCAGAAGTGAGAGAGAGATGGAGATGGAAAGCCTGTAAGTGTATAAACCCCTCTCCCTGGAAATTGGCTGCAAGTCTTTCATTGGCTTCTCTGGGCCTCCAGGCAGTATTGCCTTTTTCTGTTGGTCATTGATCATCTCTTTCTATTGGTCATTGTTACCTAGTTTGCTTCATACCCACATTCTTATGGGCCCTCCAGACTTCCTGGTTCAGTAGGCCAGGTTTTCCTTGCAGGCCCTTTTAAGCCCCTTTCTTCATGTCCCTTTTAATGTTCTATTTTGCTTGATCAATCATCCTTCAAATCAATTCCCAGTGGTATTCTCCTGGTTCCTACTAATACATGCTAATTAATTTTTGCAACAACTTTTGGGTAAACATGTATAATCTCATTATTCTTGAACAGACCTGGCATGAATTCAGCTAGGATACTCTGGGAGTAGCCATAGTGGCAGACAGGAGAACAGCAGGGACCAGTCTAAAGAGAGCATTCTGTTGCCCCCTAAAGGAAAGTCCTCTGCATGGAGAAAGTGCTAGCTCTTAATAGGGAAAGATGAGCCATCTCTGCACCCGTGAAGGTTCAGCGTATCTGGGGAGCCCAACTCTTTAAAGGTATTCCTCCAAATTCCATGTTTCAGAATTCATGAAATTCCCCACCATGATGCCAAATTTAGTACCAGATGGCAGAGAATTCTATCTTTGAAGGTACCATCTTGGGGATTCTACCATTTTGAGTGTACTCTTTAGTTTGTATTGCCCTTCCCCTGAAAAAGGTAGGATCCTCTTTATAAACTACATTTAGCTTTCAATATTTGTTGATGACCTTTGGTTGCTCATTATCCTTCTTTCTATACGGCATCAGTGAAACCTATCACCAGCTTGGATTGGTTGTTTGTACATTCATGTGTTGGTCTCTAAATCATCACAGTGGACATTCTCCTGTTAGAGAAGTTATATTTACCCAATAAGGTATTTTTGCTTTTGATTTTATTAGTTTCACTGACTACTATTATAAAGCTTTATATAAACATATAAATTCTCTTGCCATTAATCCAAAAGAGCACTATTTCTCTCTATCTAGAATATCATTGCAAACTTTTCTAAGGTTTCAATAACTAAACATTTTTCTTTTAATCCAAAGACATTTGAGTGGATTTGGTTTCCAAATATAGAAAAGGAATCTAGATGACTTACTAAAGCAAAGTAGGGGAATAATGTAAAGGAATCCCCCATATGAGTATGATTCTCCCTCCATCATACAAGTGTGTGCATGTTATCTGGAATCATGCAACCTTAAATTTACTTATGATATTTGTTCATTTTATGTTTTAACAAATTATTTTGATAAATTATAAAAATTCTCTTCCTGCCTCCTCCTTCTTTTGTTTTACTTCTTCTACTGTTGAAGTTATTGGACATTGAAGGTAAATCATATATTAGTATTTAATTTGGTAAAATATTTTATATTTGATAATATAATATTTATTTCATATAATTGGATCATTTGATGAGTGCAAATAAATTGTTAGAATATTGGGTATACTTGCTCATTTTTTAAAAGTTACATAGCTTGGTCATTTATTTAGTAATGTATTTTTTCTCATTTGTGTATAAAGAGAAAAGTAGGAGACTGTGATTGAAGAGATCACTCATCCACTTATTCAACAAATAATTGTTGAACTCCTGTGTATCTTATGTGTTCTAGATGCTCCAGAGACAGTGAAGAAAATCATGTCCTTCTCCTCAGAGGTTTTCCATTTTGGTGTAAGGAGAGGCAAATAAATAAATGCAAGATACATATATGAAATGTTAGATACTCACGAGTGGTAAGAGGGAGTGGGAAAGCAAAATAAGGAATGTAGGAGTGCCAGAAGAACGAGGTGTGATTTTCAAAGAAGCTGCGAAGGGAAAGCCAAATTTGGGGGCAAGGAGCAGAATCCTGAAGTTGAGGGAGTTCATGTAGGTGTCAAGGAGAGAAGCTCTGTGGGCAGAAGGAAGCCCTTATAGGGGCTGACATGAGAGCATGACTGATATGATCAAGGGTCAGCGAGGAGGGTAGTGTGTCCAGAAAGAAGTGAGTAGGAGAAGGAGTGGGGTGAGATGAGTCCAGAAGCAGTCCCGGGGCATGCAGTTCACATAAGGACTCATTATCACATGATAGGACTCTACCTTGTTCCGAGTTAGCTGGGGAGCCATTCGAGGGTTTTGAGCAGAAGTATGGTATGATCTGACTGATATTTTAACAGGATAATGCTGTTGGGAGGTTGAGAACAGGGTGTAGAGGAGCAAGCGCAGAAGGAGGGACACTCATGAAGAGGCTGCTGAAATAGACCAGGAGAGAGAGGGTGACGGGTCAGACCACAGTGGCAGCAGAGAAGGTGGTGATGAGTGCTTAGGATCTGGGAATGTTGTGAAGGGAAAGCCAACAGAATGCACTGCCAGGTTGGGTGTGGAGCATGAGCAAAAGAGAGCACACAAGATTGACGTAAAGGATGAAGTTGCCATTTCTTCCTTGGAAGAAACGTGGAAGGAAGTGGTTTGGAGGAGAATCAGGAGTGAAGCTTTGAACATTGCATGAATTTGCTAGGGTTGCCTTAACAGAGAAGCATAAACTGGTAGCTTATGACAAAATGCATTTTTTCACAGTTCTGTAGGGCAGAAGTCTAAAATCAATGTCTCAACAGGACCAAACTTTCTCTGAGACTATGACAGAATCCCCTCTTGCCTTTTTTTAGCTTCTGGTAGTGGTCCATATAATCCTTGGTGCTCCTTGGCTCCACTTGTATCACTCTAATCTCTGCTTCAGTTGTCATACAACATTCTCTCTGCTATCTCTGTCTCTTCTTCTCTTAAAGACACTAGTCACATCACATACAGCTCACCCTAACGACCTCATCGTAACTTGATAGTATCTGCAGAGAGTCTCTTTCCAAATAAGGTCACATTTGCAGGTACTTGGAATTAAGATTTCAACATAACTTTCACAGGGACAAAGTTTAAACTGTAAAAGACATTCCAACTTTAAGTTTGAGATTCCTTAGATATCCATGTTGAGAAAATAGTGAAATATGCAACTCTGTTTGGATGAGCCATCTAAGTTAAAAATGTGTAGGTAGAAAATGTCTAAGGTAGAAAATGTTTAGATGGAAGATTCCAGGTTAAAAATGTTTAGGGTTCAACTCTAGACACCCTATTATTTGCTGGATAAACCTGAGAAAAGTACAAAGCAATCACCATTTCCTTTTCAGTAAGACCAGAAAATACAATCTCCACTTGGAAGCAATTGTCCCATTCATGAGTCCCATTCATTAGCCTTTTTATGAGTGTCTCTGCTTCTGCCCTTGCTCCTCTACATCCTGTTCTCAACCTCCCAACAGCCTTATCCTGTTAAAATATCAGTCAGATCATACCATACTTCTGCTCAAAACCCTCCAATGGCTTCCCAGCTAACTCAGAACAAGGTAGAGTCCTATCATGTGATAACAAGGCTGTATCTGAACTGCATTTCCCAGCACTGATTCTGTCCCATTCATGAAACAATGAATATCCCATTCATGGGACAATGAATATGGAATCCATCTGGGAAGTCTCAAGAATTATATGAATCAAATCTCCTTGTATTGTCTACTGCTGTAAACTCAGCAATCATATATTTGGAACAAATGTTTTTGGACTATAACATACTTCAATATGTTACTGGTTTGGATTTAAAGCTAAATGTCAGCTTACTTTGGGGCAGCTGATATATACAAATAATGATAAATTAAGGGAGATCCTTTAAAAAAATTAAAAGAAGAGTTCTACACATGAGAGCTTTTAGTCTCCTAACAATTCCTTTAGGAAAATTCAAAAGGTGATCTCACCATTAAGGTAAAATCACCACTGATGGAACTTCTCAAATGCAAGTTCATCATGATTCTAGGGAAAGTAAGGAAGTCTTTTCAATTACTCAAAAGACATATTGAGAACTCATTTTAGATCAGGTGTACAAGAGATGGTGCTACACTTGTGAATAAGACACAGCAACTATCCCTAAAGAGAAAAACCAATGAGTAAACACATAATTGACATAAAGCAAGTTAATTTTACAGCTAAACACAGATACTATGGAAGCACAGGGAAAGGCTAATAAATCAGGCCTGAGAGCTGAGGCGTATTGCAATACTTCTTGTTGAAAGTGATATATTAATATATGAGATCTAAAGGATGACTTAGAGGCCCTCAAGTAAATAAGAAGAGCATTCCAGGCAAAGACTCACTTGCTAAGTGAGAGATGCTTTTAGGAAGCAAAGTGGTTCCACACAGCTGTAGCACAGAGAGGAAGATGGAAGACCCAGCAGTCAGCAAGACTCCCTTATGAGGATCCCTTTGTACCCTGATGAGGAGTTAGGGCTTTGCTCCAAGAGGCTCAAGGATACTTTGAAACAAATTGCACCTGCCCAGCTATTTCTCATAATTTCTCTTTCTTTACCTATAGACATTTGTGTGTGTTTGTTTTACTTAAAGACTATGAATGTTGGAGTTTTCACCGTTGTCCAACTGTCTTGGATATATCCCTTTAGTCTGAGAATTCTAGTGCTTCATTTCAGGAACATACAGCAGTTTACCTGCAGGCATAAAGAGATAACAGCCCTATTTCTAGATCCACCGTCCTTTCTTACTCTACTCCTTCACTCTCATAGTCCTCTGATCCACTGCTGGGGGTCCTGTGACCTGCTATTCTAACCTGCCAATGCCCTACCTACAATGATTTCTTCTTATTTCTGAAATAAAGAACGGGCAGGCATCCCTCTCTCTTCTTTTTCAATTTTTGGTAAAATATCCAAAAGCAAATGGGCATGTATGATATATAGTGGGATCATGTGCCCAGTCTTCTTTAGTCAGAACTACTGATCGGTGCTAGGGAAGGGTAGGCAAATATGGGGCTGACCCACTGCAACTTCATAGTAAATGAAGAACTCGAGTGTATTTGTCATTGCCTGGCTGTTTTGAATTTGTTTTTCCTTCAGTCTGAATAATGAAGCGTTGTCTTCCTGTCTACCATAATCTAAAAGGTATAATATAATTCCTTCCCATTAACCAATAAAATTCAAATTAATTCTGACATTTCAAACTCTTCATTGTATACTTGACCTGAAGATGTTTACAATGAAGAATTTACTTCAAAACAGCAGCAGCAAAAATCTCCATTTGTGTGTTTTGTGGGTTTCAGCAAGATAAGGAGGTATATAAAACAGATCTGAGAAGAGAAGCAAAGATCTAGAGGGTTTTGAAATCAGTGTAATTCTACTGTCTGCATATTAGACGTGATGATGGCAAAGAATGACTTTAGAGTTCCTCTGGTGAATGGAACTTTTTAGTTCTGATATCTCCCTCTTTTTACTTAGAATGATATTAACATTCTAAGTAAACAGCTAACATTATTGATCATTTTTTATATGCTAGTCCCTGATCTAAGAATTTTATGCATATCCATAAACCTTTACAGTCACTCAAGATGTACCATTTTACATGTGGAAAGGGGCACCCTGAGATTAGGGGACTTGGGTAAGGTAACACAACTAGGAACACAGCCACACTTCAAACCCAAGTCATCTGGGTCAAGACACCAGGAGGTATTGGTATCCAAAGAATTTTTAAAAGTCATGATTCGGAACCAGAAGCAAGGAGTTGAGCAGATATACACTTTTTAGGTTTTATCACAACCATGAATTTGGTAGATGAATGCTTGAGTGTTTTAAGAATATTTTCTATGTTTTTGCACTTCAGCTCACTACCAGTCTTTTCATCTGCCATTGGCATACTCCAATGGGTACCAGCTAGGAGATGTATAATGAATGAAAAAAATGCAAGCATTGGTGTCCTCCACTTCCATTGGTTTCTGCCCTATATTTAGGGAGCCCACGCCAAAGCCTTCCAGAACTGAGGTGAGCTCTAGTCACTCACAAGAGACAGCGTGAGACAACCCTACAAATTAAATGGCCCTAGAAGACTTCAGTCAGACATTCGGATGTCTCCTTATGGAATCCTTGAGTCAGGCTTTATGTGGGCAATGCAAAATTATACCTGAGAACTCATTGTCTGCCCCCTTGTTTTTCAATCACATGGTAATTTCTATTTTCATTAAATTCAGAATAGTCAAAATGCATGCAACTGCTGAAACCAATGTTTGTAATCGATTTTTTTCGTTGTTCTTACATCCAACCAGGAGAGGGCAGTCAGAGAACATCTTGGGAGACTAGGCAGCTGCTTCAGGGTGGGAAACTTCAGAAAGATTTTCCATTTTAATATGATGTAGCCTTGAGTCCCTTTCCTCAGAGTAATATGAAAACTCAGATTTTAAGGCCATATATCATAACATGCTGTTCTAAGTAACATCTGAGAGCTATGGCTCTTTTAAGGCACTAGCTAAAGCTTAATCATCAAACACACCAGCAGCAATAAATGTAATCAGAATTAAATTAAACCACAGACAAATGTAATCAAAATGCCTATTTCCGCAAAGCATGGAGGAGGGGGAATTGTAAGACAAAACATCAATGTCTTTCGTGTCCTTGAGACACTCACTACATTACAATTAAGAGTTATCTTTTCAACACCTTGCAATGTCTTTCACTGTTAATCAAAATACAGTTTTGGAACATAAAAATCAGGCTTCATTTGTAAACCTCGACTGCTGCTTCTACTGAGACTGAGCACAGCTCTTTTGTCCTTTGCTAAAAACCTTAGCTGTGATTGAGTTATTAGTAACAACAGAGGCTTCAGGTTTTCAGGTGGTCCATGCAAGAAACAAAAAGAAATAGGAAAAAGAATCTGCGTCTTAGAGTAAACGTTCTGTTTTTGTCTTTGCCTTCTTGATTGAAATCACAGTTATCCTTACAACCAGCTTTGTCAGGTGGTTGCATAAAAGGAACACAGCGTTTAGAGCCAGGTAAAAGATGTTTCATATTTTGACTCAGAGGTGAGGTTAGGGACAAATCTCATAATTTCTGGGTCATTTTTTTTCCCCCAGCCAGATGCACATTGCTCTGATCTTACTGAGCAGTAAGAATTGAAGTAAAAGAACTATTACTGCTGCTGTTGTTTTTGTCATTATTTTCATCAAATGAGCCAGATCTTGATGAGTGATTTCTCTCCAAAAGTAGCTAAGCCTTTGCTTTGCTTTGCTCTGGTAATGCAGCTGTAAGTCCAAATAAGCCCAGCCTTTACCTAAATGCCAGTTTTCAATATTAAGGGTCAGTATCCAAATTCTGTGGTTTGTACCCCCATCCAAAATTATCACATTCCTCAAATTTCCTCTTTTATGTAAAATCCTTTTCTTGTATGTACCTTCCCTCCCTTAAGGAATGCCAACACAAGTAACAAGCAATAATAGTAAAAACATTTTCTTATTGCTTTAATTGTGGTTGACTCTGAGTGTGGGTAGCAGTTACCTCTTAGAAAGGCATCTAATTTGATTCCTAAAGAAACAATATTTTCAGCAAATACCACAAACATGATAGAAGTTATCCGTAGGTGATTCATTGCATTGCATTTTATATGTGCAAACTTCATGTGAAAATAAAACTATCCATTTAAGCAAAACACTTTCACACACACAATTTGTTGTTTACAACAGTCTTCTAAGAAGACAGATTCTATTCAAACTGTACTGAACTATAAGCTGATGCTGATGGATCATTCCCTTAGTTCCATACAGATTTCACAGGCCAGGTTTCCAGACTCCTGGTCCAGTATGTTTTCTACACTACAAACAACATCATCTTTAGAGCACAATTTTAAGCAATTCAAATAAGGTGCATTTATAAGGAGTTGAAAACTCCATCACCCTCCACCCCGGTTGTCAGTAAGTACACCAGTGGCTGGTATAACATTCTTCAACCACCTTTAGTACTACCAAATAGAGTAGATTTATCATGCACGATTCCAGCCAGGGGTAACCAAAAATCCTTGCAAATTCTTACATCAAAGGTAAAGTTACCCCATGAGGAGAACCTGGCAGCTGTAAAGGCAGTTTCTTTGCTCGTCAAGCTAATAACACTGCTGAGTGGCTGCTTACCATTGGTAATCGTCATGAAACTCAGCAAGACACAGGGCTACAAGACTCACCATCCTTGGGATGATAAGAACCGGAATGAGTTGTAGCCATTTATCTAGCTTTTCAGTATAAATGTTTTGGCACTTATGTGTTTGTTAGTAAATTCTTTATCTTCAGTTAATGCTAAAGAATAAAGGAAGATATTGAAATGCTGCATAGGCACTTATAAGGAATTGCTAATGGGAGTGCCAATGAAAGGAAATATGTGCCACAGTAATATCAAGGCTGAATATATATCAGGGCTGTGTCATCAGGGGCTTTTCATAAGTTGTTTCATTCAGTCTTCATGACGACTCTGTGAGATAGGAACTGTCATTATGAAACCTGTGCAGATAAGAAAGGGAAGCTCAGGGTGGGGCCCTGTGCAGGAGCCAAAGGCTTCCACAGGGAGATAAGGAGAAAATGAGGTCACAGTGGAGGTGAGAACAAATTATAACAGATCTTGGATGATAAGTTACGGGTTCAATATATCATTCTGCAAGCTCTGGAGAAGAAACACTGAAGCCTAAGGGTGTGTTTTCAGAGGATTATTCTAGCTGCCATGTGTGGGAACAGAATGAAGAGAAACGGAGGGTGGCAGTGAGCTGGTGCAGTGATCTAGGCATGACGAGAGGATGGCAGGGTAAGGGGAGTGGGCAGGGGGGAGGAAGGAAGGATTTCCTGGATGGTGTGGTATGTGGTGGGCGAGGAGTGTGTCCAAGATTTAGTTTCAGAGAATCAGAGCTTTGGATGCCGATGTGAAAGGAAAAGAAAAATGAAATAAATTCATACTGATCTAGGAGTTTCTTTTTAAAAATTAACCTGTGGTGTTAAATGGTGTGCTCTTTTTCATAAACATGAAGTTTTAAGTATGGAAGAACAAACTAAAATTTGTCATATGTAAACTTGTGCCAGTCATCAGCTATAGTAGACCTTCCATAGTTGACCACCTCCCTACACTGACCACCTCCTTCAGTTGAGCTAATCTTCATCGACTGGGCATGCCCCACATGTACGTAACAATACACTAGACCTAGTTCCTTATGTTGACCACCTGTGTATATTGATCAGCTTGTCACAATCCCTTGTGTGGTCAATTTATAGCTATCCTACTGTATTACAAATGTTTCCTAATTCTAGGAACATGCTGGGCTTTTCCCACCAGAGGCCCATGTGACGAGTTGAGGTCACCTGATAGCTAAGAGCAGGGATAGTTTGCTACTGCAGAATAACCTGGCTTATCCTCAGTGATACAATCTGGACTGGGAAAAATCAAAACAGCTTTCCCTGGAGTTAATGGGCCAATATCTAACACTTTAGAAAAGTAAAAACATATTGAATGCTTTATGGGATACTTAACAGTGGGAGAGGGAAGTGTGTGTGTGTGTGTGTGTGTGTGTGTGTGATCATTAATTCTTTCCTCCAACCAAAATTTATTGAGGGATATTTTGGGTCAGATATTGTTCTAAACAATGAAGATAGGAACTTCTTGGCCTCTTCCCACAAGGAGCTAGGAATTGTATGAAAGAAAACAGACATGAAAATGTATTTATAATATGATTCTAAATAGAGTGCAGAGAGGGATTCTGATTTTAGCTGGGAATATCAGAAGAACTTCCTGGAGAAACAGGTGTCTAAGCTGAGTCTGAATTATAAATATAAATTAAGTATTTGAGAGGATGAAGCATTTTTAGAAAATGAGGATACCATGTGCAAAGAAATAAGGAAACTGCTTGAATGTGTTGGGAGAGTAATAAATAGTTTCCTATGATTGGGTCACACAGTGGGAATCAAAAGCAAGTCTAGAAATTAGAGGCCAGAGCACCTGGAGTTTGGTTTCAATATAATGGAGCTTGGCCTTAATTTGAGGGTGAATGAAGGCACAAACCTATAGCACAGTTATGACTTGATCAGATTTTTGTTCAAAAAAAAAATTTCTCTAACAGGAATGTAGAGAATAGATTATAAAGAGTTGTAACTGGAAACAGAGAAATGAGTTAGGCCACTGGGTAACCCAGGCAAAGGTAATGCAGTTAAGAATTAAAACAGTGGCAGAATAAATGGTCGGGGGAAATGTATACAAAAGATATATGGCAGGTCCTGTGTAATAGATAGAATTCAATAACTCTGGAGTCTGTCTTAGGTATCTGGGTGGATGGTGGTACCTTTCTCTAGGGTAACCTGTGTGTGTGGCAGTGGGGAGGGAGGGTGGAGAGAGGGAAGGAAAGAAATGTAATAAACTTGATTTGAATAACAAGAGCACATTCGATTTGGTAAATAAACTCCTGATCTCAGAAGAGATATATGAGCTGGAGATACAGTTTCAGAGATGTGAGCATACAAAGGAAGGGGTGGGTGTTATTTTAGCTTTACACTTGAAAAATGAGCAAAAGCATCAAGAGAAGAGGAATGCTAATATATGCGGAGTAGGTGGAGCAAAAACAACACAACAAAGAAATTAAGAAGGACCGTTCAGGGATTTAGATACAATGAGGCTTGATGAAAATCAGTGAAGGAGAAAATCAGGGAAACTGTCAGCCTGGCAAGTGCTGCAGAGGCCATTCACGAACTTGCTGTGCACCATTCAGCAGAGAGATTGGGACAATGAGATGAGAACCCAGGCAATGAGCCAAAAGTGGGTAAAAAGCATTCATTTCACAAATAGTTATTGAACACCTACTATGGACTTGCACAGAGCAAAAAGACAAGTTGGTAAATTCCACATGCCTGGGCATTAATAAAGAAAAACAGCTCAACTTATGCATTGGCATTCCAGAGTCCATCCCTTTTCTTCGTCATAGCCAAAATCATCTCGGTCACTCTACTGGTCTTTATTCACCACTCCAAAATACAAAAAGCTTTGGAAACTTGAGTTTTTACACAAATTCGACCTGACTTGAACTATAGGGAGACTATTTACAATCTTTATGCCTCAGTGTAAGTGTTCATTCAGTTTACCGCAACAATGTTGAGATTATATATATACACACACACACATACATATATAATCATATATATATGTATGCAGTATACCCCACCTTTGGAAATATATGACCTATGTGACAAATGTTCTATATTTGCTTTTTAAAATCCCTTCCCCTCAAAGTAATTTCAAATCACAAATGACTTCAAAGATTCTAAATGAGAAGTTATGGACATGTGGAATTATAACACTTATAACACCTCAAAAAATATATGTTTTTCTTTCCAGATTAAGCACTGCTAATTGGAGCCATATATAATATTTATTTTGAGTGTGAAACTTTCTGGCAGAAACCAAGTTATTGCACCAAACAACAGTCTATTTATCCCCTCGCTATGGCAACTATCACCACCACTCCAGTGCACTCACTCACAGAGAAATCAGCAGAGACTGGAGGGTGCTCCCCAGCTTGCAGAAAGATGTCCTGTCCTGGACTTGACCTTGCTCCCCTGAGCATTCTCTTTGCTTCCTTCACTCAATGGCCCAGGGTCTGCTGGCTCCCTTTTCTCCCCTGCACCTGGGCCTGCTTCCGTTTTCTTTTCCATGAAATCTTAGGCCAAGAGAATCTTCCCCTTCTCATTTGGCAAGTGTGTGATCATTACCATTTCAGAGCTGAAAGAAAACTTGGAGAGAGCATTGAGTTCATCCCTGCCTTTTAGGAATGAGGATACTGAGGCGCACAGAAGTGAAGGGACTTGGCCACATTGCCTGGGTCATTTATGACAAAGCCAAGCCCTCTATCCAGGATGCTATTTCACTTGACCAGTTCAAGGAACTCAGACATCAGAGGAATGGGTGCTTTAGGTTACACAGTGGACATTTTTGTTTGGTTTTGTTTATTGGGTTGTTTGTTTTATTATATACTATTTATTGTCTTTTCTTCTGGGGAAAATACTTCATGTTCCCACCAGAATATCACTTCCCCATTTCTTTCCCAGTGGTAAAAGTGAAGCTCACTAAAACCCCTAACTGTACCAGGTAGCACAAAACTTGACAATGAGAAAAACATATCTTGCAAGCACAGTGATAGGCTCAGAAATGAACTTTTGACCCAATCATATATCTAGGAGTTCTGACATGTGCATGTCTTTTTAATTCTTCACTGGACTTTCATGGAACCTGGGAGCACATGGCCTCAAGTTGCTTAACATCATTTTGCCATGACATGAAGGCCGGAGAGGAAGCCAAAGTTTAGAGGTGGAAAGACGCAGAGCTCTGATGACATTGTTTAAGTCTCTCAATGCTTCCATTCTAAAACTCCTTCTACCCTTTTGAGTTTTTCAGGCACATATACCAATTTCTCTCTTTGTTTGAGTCCAGTCTGGGTGAATTATCTGTCACTTGCAACCAAAAGAGTCTTAAAAGACCTTTAATAATGACTCTTCAAGCACTGCCAGTTGTAATTTGATAACTTTTTTTCTCTAAAGTTCTGATATTTCAAGAATCTCTGAAATTCAGTAATTTGGTGCATTGAGGTAAAGTAAGGAAGTTAGCAGAGGGAAACAATGACCTCACAGTGATATGTGGGTCATTACAAAAGTTTTGAGATACACAAAAATCTAGAAACATGCAATGCACATGGATAGAAACTAATGAAGCCCTCCCAGCACATAAGCTGAGCAAATAGAAACTTACCACGTGAATCAGAAAGGACGCTGTCAACTATGTTTCTTGGAAGTGAAATAAAGGGCTGTAACACAGTCTGTGTCAAAACTTTTGTAGTGACCCACATATGCTATAGTTTTCCACTTTACATGAAAGACACCATTGCTCATAGTGCCAAAGTCTAATTCCCTCATTCTATCATGGATGTGTGAATCTATTTGGCTAATTTGAAACTTACACCAGCATCATAAATTTTTATGTTGCAAATTGAACTGTAGAATTGGGCTTTTCTGTTTATTTGTGTTTATAAAATCCTCATTTCCTGTTCTGTACAAAAAGAGTTAAAAGGGCCTTTTAAAATTAAATAGCTTTTTTTTTAAGTAAATAAGTCTCATGAGGCTTCTTAAACTTCAAACCACTGTAAAAAAATGACATGGTAATGAACTTAATGTAAATGAATCAGAACCATCCAGATGGTTTGCCTTTAAAACCACATGAGTTTATAAACCAAAGGGAAAGTTTTTTGATTTGTAAAATACCCCATGGGAGAATAGATAATATTTAACATGTTTGTCTACACTATATGAGGCCACTTTTGTTGAATAAAAACTTAATTGCATAAGGAAAGATTCTTCCATGGCCTCCAAAACGGGGAGTTTGCCTGAGTAAAATCAATGGAGAAAGGTCTCATTTAGACAAGGCAGCTTATATGCCACTGGTCAGATGAAGCAAAGCAGAGCTCACAAGCCAGTTTTAGGTTCAAGAGAAAAAGACAAGGGTTGCTTACAGACATCAACCATGACTACTTATGTCCAGCTTCTTCTGAAAGGAAACAACTTTTATTTAGTTTCTAATCACCTGCCTGCTAATTTCTGTTTCCATTTCTGTATTTGACCTGTTGCTTCTCCAACTCTGCTCCCTGCCACTCTCCCTTTCTTCTTCCTCTTTAGCTGTGTCAAACCCTATCTGTATCTTGAACTTCTCAAGTTCTTTCATACCTCATGGCCTTACAGCGGCCATTCCCTCTACATTGAAAGCTCTTTCTTTTCACAGTTCTTTGACAACTGTGGGATCATCCTTCTTCTTCCGGTCTCATGTAATCCATACCCCATTATTCTCTTTTATCACCCTGTTAACGTTTTATGGTAGCTGTTAAAATGATCATTTATATCTTATTTACTTTTTATTTTTTGCCTATTGCTCCCTTTCTGAGTATAAGCACCTAAAGTGCAAAGATAATTTTCTTTTTTGTTCATTGATTTATCTCCAGAGCCTTGAACGGTGCCTACTATATAGTATACAAAGACTAAAATGAGTGTAAAATGAATAAGAAGCTGGAGGAATGAGAAACAGAATCGTACAAATATGCTCCTTTGTCTTCATTTTTCCATAAAAATTTCCTTTTACCTAAAGGATTATTTATACAGAGGAATGTTAATGTGCTTAACAGTAACTATTTTGCTAAAGCTGAGATTCTAAGGCTTTACTTTATTTGTATCACTTTCCTTAAATTACACTAAGAAAAGCAGCATGTTAGTGAGAAACCACTAAGATTGGGACCAGGGCAAGGACCTCCTCTCTCTTACACTCCTTTTCCACATTGTACTATAAATCCTAGATAGTGAAATAAAACAAGGTAAAATACAAGATATACACATTGGACAGAAAGAAATAACACTGTCTGTGTTCATGACATGATCATTTATGAATAAAACCTGAAAGAATCAACAACAAAAAAAATTCTGGAACTAATAACAATTACGGCAAAGTTTCAGGATACAAAGGTCATGTGCTTTCCTATATATCAACAATGAACAACTGGATTTTCAAATTAAAAACATAATACTTCACATCTTTTATGTTTACCTGGATGGAGCTGGAATATATTCTTCTTAGTAAAGTATCTCAAGAATGGGGGGGAAAAGTATCCAATATACTCAATACTACTATGAAACCAATATATAGTCACTTACACATTCATACAAATGATAAAACACAAATCTAGTCCAGCAAGAAGGAGGGGAGGGAAGGGAGAGGGAGAAGAGGGGGGAGAGGGTGAGCAGAGGGGGTGCTTTTGGTGGGATCTCACCTAATGTGTACAATGCAAGAGTAAATTTAAAAATAACTAAGAGTATATTATGAATGTCTTAACTCAAAAAAATAAGTGAGGTGATGATTAGGTTAATCAGTTTGATTTAAGCAGTCCACATTCTGTTTCAAATCATTACACTGTACACCATAAATGTATACAGTTACGATTTATGAAAAATTAAGTTAAAAAACACAATACTATTTGAATTGGCACGCTAAGGAATTAAATATTTAGGTATAAATCTAATAGTAGATATATAAGATCTATAAGAGGAAAACAATAAAATTCAGATTAAAGAAATTAAAGAAACAAATAAATGGGAGAATATCCCATGTTCAGGGATAAGAAGACTCAATATTTTCAAGATATTAGTTCTTTCCAATTTGATCTATAGATTCAATGCAATCCCAATCAAAACATCATAAATTTATTTTTATGGATATCTATTAATTTAAAGTTTATAGAACAAGGCAAAAGGCCCAGAATAGCTAACACAATGTTGGAGGAGAAGAACAAAGTAGTAGGACTGACGCTACCTGACTAAAAGATTTACTATAAAGTTAGTAATCAAGAAAGTGTAATGTTGGTGATAACATAGAAAAACAAACCAATGGAACAGAATAAAGAGTCCAGAAATAGAATCACAGAAATATTGTTAACTGATCTTTAACAAAGCAAAGACAACGCAATGTCTAAAAGATGGTATTTTCAACAAATTGCGGTAGAACAATTAGATACCTGCATGCAAAAAAATGAATCTAGACACAGACCTCACATCCTTCAAAAACTCCAAATGGATGACAGGCTGAAATCTAAAATGCAAGACTATAAAAACTCTTAGAAGATAAAACATGAGAAAACCTAGATGATCTTGGGTTTGGCAATGACTTTTTACACACAACACAAAAGGCATGTCTCGGGAAAGAAAAAATTGATAAGCTGAGCTTCATTTAAATTGAAAACTTTTGCTCTATAAAAAAGGATATTAAGAAAATGAGAACACAAATCACAGACTAAGATAAAATATTTGTTAAAGACACATATGATAAAGGGCTATTATCCAAATGCCCAAAAAACTCTTGAAACTCAAAAATAAGAAAACAATCATATTTAAAATGAGCAGAAGATCCTAAAAGAGACCACAACAAAGAAGATATACTAACTTCAAATAAACATATGAAAAGACACTTCACATCCTATGTCATCAGGGAAATGCAAATTAAAACTATAGTGAGATACCCCAACAAACCTGCTAGAACAGAGAAAATTAAAAGTACTGAGAACAACACAGGGACTCTCATTTGTTGCTGGTGGGAATGCAAAACAGTACACCCACTTTGGAAGACAGTTTGGCAGTTGCTTAAAATAATAAACATACTCTTACCTGTGATCCAGCAATTGCACTTCTTGGTATTTATCCAAAGGAGTTGAAAACTTACGGCCACACAAAAATTTGCACACACACATTTATAACAACTTTATCCATAGTTCCCCCAAATGGGGAAACAACTAAGATTCACCTTCATTCAGTAGGTGAATGGATAAACTGTGGTACATCTATTCACTATTCAATGGAAATGAACCATCAAACCATAAAAATACAGGGAGTAATCTCAAACACATATTACTAAGTGATTTTTTTAAAAAGCCAATCTGACAATGCTACATACAGTATGATTTCAACTATATGACATTCTCTCAATGGCGAAACTGAAGAAAGTAAAAAGATCAATGGTTCCCATATGTAGGGGGTGTGGAGAGGAATAGGTTAATGGAACCCAGAGGATGTTTTTAGGGTAGTGAAAATACTCTTCATGATACTATAATGGTGGATATAGGACATTAAATGTTTACTCAAATGTATAGAATTTAAAATACTAATTGAGAACCCTAATATAAACCCTAATATGGACTTTGGATGATTATAAAATTTCATCAGTTATAATAAATATGCCATTCTGGTAGGGGATGTTGATAATGAAGCTATGCATATCTAAGGAAAGAGGCTATATGAAAAATCTCTGTATAGAAATTTATTTCCTTATGGTTCTAAAGGCTTGGAATTTCCTGATTTAAGGGTTCAGAAGTCCAAAATTCAAGGCATCCACAGGTTTGGTTGTCTGGTAAGGGTTTCATCTGCCTAAAGGAAGGAACTCCATGTTTTCACATGTTCCACCAATACTATATACTGTTTATTGTTTTGAGGGGGTTTTTTGTTTTGTTTTGTTTTGTTTCTGAGACAGAGTCTCACTCTGTCACTCTGGGTAGAGTGCCACTCCATCATTGCTTACAGCAACCTCAAACTCCTAGGCTCAAGTGATCCTCTTGCCTCAGACGCCCAAGTAGCTGGGACTACATGTATGTGCCACCATGCCCATCTTTTCTTTCTTTCTTTCCTTTCTTTTCTTTCCTTCCTTCCTCCCTCTCTTCCTTCCTTTCTCTCTTTCTGTTTCCTTCCTTCCTTCCTTTCTCTTTCTTTCTTTTCTTTTCTCTCTCTCTCTCTTTCCTTCCTTCCTTCTTTCTTTATTTCCATCCTTCTTTCCCTTCCTTTCTTTCTTTCCTTTCTCTCTCTCTCTCTCTCTCTCCCTCTCTCTCTCTCTCTCTCTCTCCCTCCCTCCCTCCCTCTCTCCCTCCCTCTCCCTCTTTCTAGAGACAGGGTCTCACTCTTGCTCAGGCTGGTCTCTAACTCCTGAGCTCAAGCAATCCACCCACCTTGGCTTCCCTGAATGCTAGGATTACAGGTGTGAGCCACTGCACCCAGCACTAATTATCCTTATTAATTTAGGAAAAATCAAATATCCAGAATTCTAGGATATTAGAATGAATTCTAAAACTTTTCTTCCTGGACTCTCACTCAGAGATGAACTGGGAATATAGGTTAAACTTAGATTTAAGGTAAAATACTAGTTAGCCAGAGGAGAAGTAATTCAGCAACAATAAAAAGACAGGAAAGATATCAGGCTGGATATTGTCCATAATGGGGTCAAAGTGTTTAAAAATGTATTCATTGACCTTATATCTACATGTACTCACAAAATAAGTTCAACACAAACCACAATACATTGTTCCACTTGGCTGTATGACATGCATAGGAGATATTTTATGTCCCCATTTTCTGGGTGTGAAACTAACCTCTCCCAAGATCTCGATTTAGGAATTCTGATGACAAAAGCACAAGGGAGCAACTTATAGACCACACCAATAATGGTACTCAGAAGCCAGTTGAAAAGGCTAGGAGAAATGGGTAATAAGGTGTTGTTCACATTTTTCATGTACTTGAAAGTATACGAATAAATAACTTGCTATGTTTAAAGTTTATTTCAGGTTTGATGGATGCAATAGGAATACATAAGACAAAAATTTCCTGACCAGAAGCTATCAGAAGTCTTACAACAATACAAAGCATAACTGAATACTGTAGAAAGAAACTGAGATCATTAATGTTAAAGGAATTGGGGTTAGATTGGGATGGATGGTGCTAAATTCAAGCTAGAGGAGAAAATAAAAGCATTCTTTGGGGAAGATAGAAAGTCAGCTCAGCAGAATCAACTCAAATTCAAAGGTTTTATGGGTAAAGTGTCAGCATAAATGAACACAGAAACAAGGGAGGATGATGCTGTGTTTCAGGAAGGGGACTGACTTTGACAAAGGAAAGGAAAGGAAAGGAAATGGGTTTCAAAGGACCTTGAAACCAGACCAAGGAAGTCACCCTGGATGTGTGATTAGAGGTAATTGTGAATATGCCAGAATAACAACAAAGAGAAAAAGGAGAAAACATTGAAAAGAAATGAAGGGACAGAAAAAGAAAGGGTTAATAAAGGGAAAGTGTTTGAAACAAACAAACAAACAAAAAAAAGGTGATTGTGGTGGAGGGTGAAACTGATTCAAATAAATAATTATCTTTTTCTAAAGATACCATATTTTCTGAGCCAACAAAACTAGGACCTCTGACCAAACTGTTATAGGAAATCCTGGCTACCATGTCCATAGGTCACACTGTTTATGTTTGTAGTCTTCAGGGTACATGCTTTGGGGTTAAAGCATGGTAGAGTTTTTGTTACTGTCCTTTGTTGACAATCCTTGAAGCAACTATAAATCTCAACACATCTTCCAGTAAATTAGGCTATCATTGGTGACATCCACTGGGATCTGGGCATTAGGTGGATAGCAGAACTAGGAAGTTGGGAAGAAAATTATGGCCACATAATTCAGGAAATGGAGAATTGACCATGGAGAAAATCTGGGAAAATCTGGCCATGAAGACCACCATGTGTGTCTTGAGGGTCTCGGTTAGCAGAAAAAGGGACAACAATCACTGAGGGCTTCACAGGGCACATGTTGGGTGCTCTAATCAATTTGTTCTTTTAGCTCTTAGAATAATCTGATGAGGAATTTTTATATCTCCGCTTTTAAAAGTAAATGAAGAAACATTAAGTAACTTGTCCAAGATCACATGTTTAGTGGTAAATCTAGTCTGATCCTTAGTATTTTCAGAGTCCATTCTTTTCTGCTGACTTCACTAATATCTTCCTATTCAACCCACTATTAGCTCTTGTCAAGACTTCGGCAGCTGCCCAACAAACAATATTCCTGACTCCAATCCTGTCCCTCTACAATCTGTTCTCTATATGGCAGCCCCAGTGAGATTGTTAGACCAGAAATCAGAACAATTCAGTCTTCTGCTGAACCCCTTCAAGGGCAATACATCTTCCCCTGGACAAAAGAAACCAGACTCCTTGGCATTGGCTATAAGTGGCCAATCATACAGTTGCATCATCCAGTCATAACACATATCATATTTTGAGAGTGAAAGGAGAGGTTATTAAAATTAAACTAGACACAGTTATAAACCAGGACTTTCTTATGTAAGTAGGAGCATGTGATCATTCTCTTACATTCTCTTCTTTCTTCCTCACCCTACTAACCCTCCAATATCACCCTTTGTTGCTTCCTCCATTGCCTCTTTTACTCTTGCCATAAATACTGACCTATTAGAATTCTCTACACCATGTTCTTTTCACTTCTGGGTTCCTAACATGCACTTTCTCATCATACCCCTTCCCTTTGCCAATTTTTCTTCACTTAGCTCATTCTGATTGAACAGTTCCTTTAGAATCTGGTTAAGACTTTACCTCCTCTGAGAAATCTTCTGCTTCACAAAACTGGATTCAGCACTGTTGTTATGTCTTTCATTTTGCCATATTCATGCCCCTAGAATTATCTTTTTTTTTGCAGTTTTTGGCCGGGGCTGGGTTTGAACCTGCCCCCTTTGGCATATGGGACCGGCATCCCACTCCTTTGAGTCACAGGTGCCGCCCCCTAGAATTACTTTTAATAGACCACATCACAATTGGTTATTTTCTTATACATCTTCTCTTCTCATTGAATGCTTCCTTAGGCTATCATCTTATATCACTGAAATATATAATAATGTAAGACTTAGCACATAATTCCCTTACTAATATATAGCAAGAATTCATATAGAGTTAATAAATATATATTGAATGGAAAGATAGGTGGACATAGATAAAACGATGAATGAACAAAAGATATTTTTCAAGCTCATGAACCATTGAATAATTCTTAAAGGTAATGATTTTCTAGCTAACATATTTGAATAACTGAATTGAAATATTAGATTTTAGAGTAAAGGAATCTGTATTTTGAGCAAGATTTCTGGGTGATCCTTAGGCAACCTCAGACTGATTTGCCTATATTCAAGAAATCACATCTCTGCAGCGACCATTTTATAGATTTTCTACATTTCTATGTACTTTGCTTTAGTGGGCATAAATTTTAACTTCCCATCTGAAAATAAAAAGGGATTTGCTTTGGAGTTATTAGGTCAAAATGTCTGTAGTAAGATGAAAACAAAACAGGAACAGAATTCTTGGTATGCTATCACTCTTAGAAAGGTTCAGTATGCCTAAGTGATATGAAAGAAACAAAGATAGGTCTATCTAGGTGTGTATCCTAGGGTTCCCACTCTGGATATCCAACTTGTCCATCTGGGGCTAGCTCCTACTGGCTCAATCTTACAGTTAACATTTTTAAGATAAGAAAGATTCCTTAGAATTAGCCAGGGCTGGGAATGCAGAAAAGGCAAGAGTTATCCTTAGGCAATAGATTTGCTGAATTTTTAAAAATTGCCACATTTCCTATCATTAGCATTCGAAAAATATTGACTGTACTGAAAAGTTTTAAATTTATGGCAGGTTACTAGAGATTTTTCAGAGTAGCCTGATCCAACTATTTCCTTTGAAGTAGTGCCCATAATATAGCACACTTCACCAAAGAAAAGAAAAGAAAAATAGCCTGTCTCCTTGAGAAAAAGAACAAACGGGCTGCAAAAATGAATCATAGGCCACTTTCTGGGTACAACAAGTGACCAGCAGCTTCATAACTTACTTCCACACCTTGTTCAGTGTATCTGAGAGGCAAGAGGGGGCAAAGACTTCTCTCTGCTGACTTCTCAGAATCATTCCCCTCTGGGGTATCACCCTATAGATCAAAAAATCTGAAGAAAAGGAGAGGAGTTTGAACTCCTAATGAGGGCAAGAGAATGGAGGTCAGAAGACAGACTCCACCACCTAGCCTGCTGCCAGTTTGTTGTAAGTGTTGGATAAAATACCCGAATTCAGGGCTTGGGATTTTATCCTTTCATAAAAATAAGCCTTAGAGGACTTGCCCACGTTGCCAAGCCTCATTACCACAATACGTCACCATAAAATGCTTTGTGTTCCTTGGTGAAAGCTGCCATATAAAAGGTCAAGATGCCGACCTAGGCTTGTTTTATTCTTGGAAACTTCATTGTAGAGATTAAAGTTTTTTTGGCCTTATTATTTTAAAAATCTCTCACACAAAGCTAACGGTAGATAAACAGCTAAGGCTTTGGTCCATAGGCACTTGTGTGTATTAAGTATGAAAGGTACATTAGGCTTTGTATCTCCATACAGCAGAAAACTGGTTGTAAATAAATCAGGAGGCCAGTCGATAGCATAGGGGACAATTGTAAACTGAGTAACTGTCCATCAAAATTGGAAGGAGCCAGGTAATGAAAAAAAAAGTGACTGAGTTAAGTGAGAAATACAGACTAGGAAAGTAAACATCGCTGAAGTAGACAGTCTGAAAGAGATTCTAGGCATTTGAAGATGCAAAAAGTAATTTATTCATTTACCAGTCCAGGTAAACAATACTTATTAAGCACAATTTTTTCTAACTTTTATGTTGAAATAATTTTAGACTTACAGAATAGTTGAGAAAGCAGTAGAGCAAGTTCGCATCTTTTTCTTTATGTATATTGTCATCAATAGTCCTTGCTTGCAAAATTATTACTGTCTTTTTTGCATAATAATAATGTTCCTATTTCCTTCACTCTTTAGTGTTCTCTAGACATTTATTAATTGGAATTACACTCTGAGGAAGTGGTGTCCCTTATTACTCAATTATTATTATATTTTAATCATTCATTATGTTTATATAAGTATGGATTCTGATTTATTTATTCTATGGATTTTGCTATATATGTGTATATCTATTTGAGCATATACTTCTGCAGGATAATAGCTACTAGAAGTATAATAGTCAATGAGACCAAGGCCTGCCTTCCCATACATGAAGAATAGTGTTAAAATAGACAAGACAAAGAAACTAAAAATTACAATTTAGAATGAGAAACCCTATGAAGTTGGTGCCATCTAAATCCAGGAAATGTTCCCAGAGGAAGATACCACAATACATGGCAATTCCATCCTTCTAGTTTCCCAAGCCAAAATCCTTGGTGTCATCTGACTCTTTTCTTTCTCTCAAGAATTTGAGGTTTGACAACCTCAAATCCATTGGCTCTGCCTTTAAAGTACGTTCAGAATGAGCCCCCTTCTCATTTTTGCCACCACTAACCCTACCTAAGACATTACCATCCCTTACTAGTAGTATCTTAGTCTTCTAGCTGGTGTCCTTGCCATCCTCTTTAGTTTCTTCTCATTTTATCAAGAAGAATGTTTGTAAAACATAAATTAAATTAATTATGTTGACACAATAAACAAAACATTCAAGTATTAATATTCCCCCCTTTGAAATGAGCCCAAAATGTTCATACAGTTCCACTTTGAAAATATGAATTAAAATACAAAGCTGCAATGTAAAATGAGTTTGATGCAGCAAACCTAAGTTCAAATTCTAGTTTCATCCATCACCAGTGTCATGGCCCTTATTAGGAAACCAATAGGTATACAACTGCATGCCCACATGAGGGAAAAACAATTAAATTCAAGCGGGGGGAAGGGGAAGAGGGAGAAAGGAGGAGGGGAGATTGGTAAGCTCTCACCTAGTGCGTACAATGGAAGGGTATACAGAACACCCCCTGGGTGAACTTTACCTAACAAACGCAAAAAAATGTAACCTAATCATTTGTACCCTCATATTAATTTGAAATTAAAAAATTAATTTCTTCTTGAATAGGTTTGGCACTCTTAAGAACTCTTGGCCAACCTTGGGCAAAAGTAAGAGATTCTATCTCTCAATGCTTAACAGAAATATTCAGGGCTCTGCTTCCCATTTACCCTCTGATGGTGCAACATTGATACAAGTCACAGTGTGTTGAAATTCAGATTTTCCTTGCTCTTTCCTTAGACCATCTTCTGATACCTGACCCAGCCATATGCCCAGGCCACTTTTTTTGTTTCTTCTTCAACCCAAACCACACAGCCATGCCCCAACCTTCCTCTTTACTCCTCACAATCCATGCTCATCCCTGACCCAGTAGAAAACTGAAATTTCATTTTCCCTCCTGACAGAGAAGGAAGTTTCAACAATTCTAAACAAAATAGGCATAATAACTCTCATTTCATGAGTTGTTTTTGAAGTTTAAAATGAGATTGTGTGTGGGGAAAAAAGCCAGTATATGCCTGAAACATAAAAATCAATAAAACTCCCTGGTCCTTTCTCTGAATGTTAGATATGACAGCAAATGTGCCACCCCCATCAAACTTTGGGCCCATAGGCTGGAATGGCACTGAATTCACATACTGGAACCACATGTCCTATAGTTTGGATGCTTTTCTCCTCAAAATCTCATGTTGACATTTGATCCCCAGCATTGGAGCTAGTGGGAGGTGTTTGGGTCATGGGGTTGAATCCCTAAAGAATAAATTAATGCCCTTCCTGGGGGTGGGAAGTGAGTACGCTATGGTTTCCTGTGAGAGAAAACAATAGGAGCCCCTGGGCCCCCCCTCCTTCTCTTGCTTCCTCTCTAACCATGTGATCTCTGTACATGCCATCTCCCCTCCACCTTCTGCCATGAGTGGAAGCAAAGGCCCTCTCCAGAAGCAAATGTTGGTACCATGCTTCTTGTACAATCTTCAGAACCCTCAGCCAAATAAACTTTTCTTTATAAATTACCCAGTCTTGCATAGTCCTTTACAACACCAAGGGAGAAGGCAGGAAAGGGTGTGGGAAATGCATTTGGAATGATAAATCTTTTTCTCCACCCCCTTCTCTTCTAAATCTGTTTCTATGTTTTTTTGTTGTTGTTGTTGTTGTCTTTCCAAATCTTTAATGCTTGTGTCTATCGTACTCTTAGTTCTTATCCCCTAACAAACAGTAAATTTTACTTCTTTTATTTTTATTTTTTTTTTATTTTTACATATACATGTATTAATTAGGTTTCCACTTTTTGCCTTCACAGAATTTAAAAGGCTTAAAATTCAATAACAATAGCAATGTTTAAGATAAGGACTAGAAACAAAAACCATGCAAAGAATGAATGAAGATAAATACATTCAGAAAAGAAAACAGATGATTACTGATTCTGCTTCTATGACATACAGTTTCTGTGTTTTTTTTAAAAAAATTATTTATTTATAAATATTCCAGACAGTGACATATTATTTCAATGAAGCCTAATGAAAGGACTTTCTGAGACAAAGAAACTTTGTGGCAAAGCCTTATTGTCGCCCCACAGGAAGAGGCTTCCCATCTTTACAGGTGTTTTCACCAGAGATGGCATTTTTCAAAGTCTCATAATATTTGGTGTAAATACAATTCACCATATTCATTGAGATAAATTGATTGTTTATTTAAATGGGCATATATCTTACAGCCTCAGATAACAACTTTGTGAAAAAATGTAAATGCTCATTATTTTAGGTCCTTGTTTATTTAATAATTCAGGAATTAATCTTTTCCAATCCTATGTTGGACAACAACACTTGAATTATTTGATGTAACCAAAACTAAATAATAAAATCATCATGTGAGCTTGTGTTTATGTTTTTCTCTTTTTAAACTATAGTATAATCACAAGTAATCCACCAATCTCTTTCCCACCCAAAATAAATAAGGGCAGGGGAATATGCAGGTGGCAAAAAATTTGAATTGGAAAAGGTTAATCTTTGATTTCATTGTCAGTGCTGGGTTGTATCCTAAGCACTGGAGATCCTGTGGAGACTGACACAGATATGCTTTGGGGCTCTTATGGAGCTTTCAGCCTAATGGAGAAGGCAAATGATAACATAATGAATGAAAATGGCAATGCGTTCATGGATGAAGAAGAAAGGATACTCTGCAGGTGAATAAAGGTATCTACCCTCACCTTGATTGGGTAACTGGCCTGATCTACAAGGGTGTTTTGGGCAACAAAAAGCTAAAAGAGCTGAAAGGATACTAGCATATAGAGATAAGAAGTGTGAGGAGTTAGGGAATGAAGATATTGAAAAATAGTAGAAAATCTTGAAAACTATTTGGGACATGTTAAAGATGATGAGAATGACCAGAGAAGCAATAGATTTTAACAGGTACAATACACCCACATTTGTAATTTTTAAGGACTATGCTGGCAGTCTATGTAAATACTAGATTACAAACGGGACAGTAGTGGAAATGAAAAGACAATTTAGGAGATTTCTGTGGAAGAACGGTCATGAGATAAAAGCATTTTTAGATTTGGCTAATAATAGTGGAAATGAACCAAAAAAGGAGAGATTCAGGAGATGATAGAAGGTAGAACAGATCCAGACTTGGTAATTGATTGAATGTGAAAGTTGAGAGAGAGACAGACGTGTAAAAGATACTTTCCAGAGTTTTGGCTTGGATGACTGAGGGCACAATGGGATATTCACTTAGAGATAGAGCAAGTAGAAAGAAGAGCAAGAAGTTTGCAAAGGAATCTCTTGACTTTCATTTTGGACATAAATAACTTGGGAAGAACCTAGTGTAAATGTCAAATGGGGACCTGGGTATATGTGTCTGCAATCTCTGGAGATAATCTGATGCTGAAAATGTGAATTTTGAACTTGAATCATGAAAGAGGCTGAGTTGGCTACTAAAAGAGTGTAGGTTGAGAAGAAAAGAGGCCAATGGCATAAACCTGGGGCATTGTATAGAAATGGTAGAAAAGGGAGAATGGATAGCTAAGGTGACAGAGAAGGAGCGTTAGAGAAGAGAGAACAGAACAAAGAAGAGTGTCTCACTCTTCTCTCCCACCAGGGTAGCTCCTGATCTCACTTTTTTTTTCCCCCAAGGGTTTACTCCTGTTTCTCCATTTCTGTATGGCATGGTAAAAAATTGAAAGGATACTTATGATCAGTCTTAATTTAAAATTGTCTTTCAGCAGATTTCTTTAAAATTAGCAACTCTCACTCTCAGTTATCTCTTGCTATGTAAGAAACTATCTCCAAACTTAGTACCTTAATGCAACCCTTAAAGCAACAAACTACCCCTTTCTTCCATGTTCTAGATTGACTGGGCTCACCTAGATGTCTCTTGCTTACAGTCTGTCAAGCAGTTGCTGTCTGATGTCTACTGAGGTTGGAGGTTGTAGTCATGTGAAGTCTTAACTTAGATGAACGAACAAAATAATTTACATAGTTGGCAGTTTCGGAGGTCTGTCAGTTGGTAGTTCAACCAGGGATCTCAACTAGAGTGTCTATACATGGTCTCTTGTACCCGTTATCAGTTTGTCTTCTCTCAGCTCTGAATTTACCCATCTGTTATCCATTTTGCAATATTCAAACTGGCCCCTGTAAACCATCTCCATTGCTAACTTGTGAAATAGGCTAATAGAAGGCACTGAGGTGGCACATCACAGAAATCAGAAGAAATCTTCCTTCTGTGTTGTAACCCTCCATCATCATTCAGTGTGGGAGCCTGGTGGCCTGTGTGGAAAAGTTCCAGCTGTACCTTCAAACCACAGACTCCCCAGTGGCAAGAATTTCTGAGGAGCTGCTCCCTGCAGGTTCTGTGGTAACTATTGCTGTACCTTCAGTCTCCACACTCCCCAGCAGGGCTTCATTTGGGCAGCTGGAGCTACAGTTTTCTCTTCTACCCAATTTTTTGCTACTTTGGACCTCTTTGAAGAGGGAGTGGCTACTAAAGTTGGGGAAAGGGACATTCTTCTAGTCCTAAAGATCTAGAGATGGTAGTTTGTACCTGCTACTTTTAGACATTTTAAAATCCATGTTTACCACTTTTAGTAGCTAGCCACATCTACAGCTAAGATTATTTGTATTACATTTCCCTGTTAAGATAACTGGTATGGTTTTGCTTCCCGACTAGACCCTAGCTAGTTTTCTTCCCATATGGCCCAGACCTCTCACAAGATGGTTTCATGGCTCAGTCCTAGTTTATCATCTCTCTCCTATACACATCCCTTTTTCAGTTATATCACCAAGAACCGTAGTTGAAAACAACTATATGCTGGTGACTCCCAAATCTGTGACTCCAGTTAAAACTCTACTGAGCTCCTACTTATACACTTAGCTGTGTACTTATCATTTCAATCATGTAGAGAATTCAAACAAAGCTCTTGATTTACCACATACCAAAATAAACAAACTTTTTTAAAGAAGGCACCACTAGCAGTGATCTCAGCAAGGTGGTGGCATAGGACTTTCCAGCACTTGTGACCTTGCAGAAACATCAATCAATATTAACAGCTAGCCACACATGAAATGCATTCACAAAGGCAAGGAAACCCCATCAGAGATTATAGCACCTGGGTGTAGCACAGAAATAAGAAAAGATACAATGAAAATGGTAAAAAGGACAGTTTCAAATTATCCACATCAACCATCCCCTAGCCCCAGAAAGTATAAGGAGATATCCTCCAGTCAGGGGAATGAGACCAAAGTAAGCACCAGACTTTGACTCAGATCTGAACATTGGCCCTTCCCTGGTAAAACCCAGTGCCTGGTCCCAGATTTTAAAGTTAAAAATTGTAAGAAATGAATTTCAATTCTTTTATTTCAATTTCAGATTGATATGAGGGTACAAATCTTTAGGTTACATTGTTTTTGTTTCTAAGGTAAGGTTCAAGTTGTAGTGAGATCTTAATGGGGGAGGGGTGTACTCAACACACTCACATTGTGCACATTAGGTGAGAACATACCAATCATCTGCCCACTTCGTCTCCCCACCCCCACTGGAATATTTGTGTTTTTCTGTTGTTTGGGTGTGTAGTTGTTTATATATTGGTTTCATATTAGAATTGAGTATTTTGGATTTTTCCATTCTTGTGATACTTTATGAAGAATATGTTTCAACTCCATCCAGGTTAAAACAAAAGATGTAAAGTCTCTATCCTTTTTATGGTTAAATAGTACTCCATGGTATACATATGCCACAGTTTGTTAATCCCTTCATGGGCTAATGGGCACTTGGGTTACTTCCATGTTGTTTTTTTTTTTCTTCTAGATAGAAACCTAGTAATTAGATTGTGGGATCTAATGTAAGGTCTACTATTAGTTCTTTAAGAATTCTTCATATTTCTTTCCATAGAGGTTGTATTAGTTTGCAATCTGGCCAGAAGTGCAAAAGTGTTCCCGTCTCACCACATCCAGCATCTACAGCTTCGAGATTTTGTGATGTGGGCTAATCTCATTGGGCTTAGGTAACATCTCAGGTAGTTCTGGTTTGCCTTTATCTAATGATTAGGAATGATGAGAATTTTTTTCATGTGTTTGTTGCCCATTCATCTGTCTTCTTCAGAGAAGATCCTGTTCAAGTCTCTTGCCCACTTAGAAATGGGGTCGTTTGCTCTTTTCTTGATTAATTTGGATTCTCCATAGATTACATTTATCAGTCCTTTGTCAGATTCATAGCATGCAAATATCTTCTCCCATTCTAAAGACTGTCTATTGCTTTATTTATTGTACCCTTAGCTGTGCAGAAGCTTTTTGGTTTGATCATGCCCCCTTTATTTATTTTTGGTGCTTTTGCATTGCCAAGGAGGTTTACTTTATAAAACCTTTCCCCAGGGGCCACTTTTGTTCAGAGTTTTTCCCACACTTTCTTCTAATATTTTTATTGTTTCATATCTTAAATTTAAATCTTTCATTCAGTGTGAGTCAATTTTTGTCAGTAGTGAGAGACATGGGTTAAATTTCAGTCTTTTACATGCGGCTAACAAGTTCTCCCAGCACCATTTATTAAATAGGGATTCTTTATTTAAGGCTGCATAATATTCCATGGTGTACATATACCACAATTTATTAATCCATTCATGGGTTGATGGGCACTTGGGCTTCCCGACGGTGTATCTTAGAAGGTTACAGGTGAAACTTACTAAATGCAGAATATAAATGTCTTAACACAATAAGAAAATGCCATGAAGGCTATGTTAAGCAGTTCGATGAAAATATTTCAAATTATATATAAAACCAGCACATTGTACCCCATGATTGCATTAATGTATATACACAGCTATGATTTAATAGGGGAAAAAAAACTTCAAATAAGATAATTGAAAGTAAGCTTCAAAAAAAAAAATACAATTAGCAGATTCCAGAATACTGCAGCTAAATCTCCTGGCTTCTTTTTACCTCATTCTCTTCAGGGAACTAGATAAGCAATTCATATTAGAGCACTGAAAAGTCACTTCATTGGAAAATTGACAATAAGAGATAATTAAACATATCTAATCATTGTTCCAGATATAACATTGTCAAGAGACTTTGCTTAGATGAGAGGAATGGAATGGAGAACCTGAGTATGAGATTACTAAGTAACTCCATTGACAGAATAGCTTGAAGGCCTCCCTGTTAGAAACTACCTTCCCAGACTGACAAGTCCTTTCTAGTCACTTCTTATGTTACTAGGCAGAGTTACATAGTAACTTAGTAGCAAGGATAATTCCTTCTTAACAATTTTGTTTTGTTAATTTTGTTTTTCTAAGATGTAGAAACTGAATTCACATCGAAATTCTTGGTAAGAAAAAGTCCTGAGTAAGATTTGAGGGTGATGGGTTTTAGGGGGAAGCTCATCTCAGGCCAAAGGGATATAAGAAGGAGTAAGCCACGCTAGACACTCAACAAAAAGCAGCTTCATGAACTTTTTTTTTTTTTTTTTTTAATGAGGCAAAGTCTCACGCTGTTGGTCACACTAGAGTGCTGTGGCCTCAGCGTGGCTTATAGCAACTTCAAACTCTTGGATTCAGGTAATCCTCCTGTCTCAGCCTTCCAAGTAGCTGGGAATATAGGCACCTGCCACCATGCCCAGCTAATTTTTCTATTTTTAGTAGAGACAGGCTCTTGCTCTTAACTCAGATTGGTCTTGAACTCCTGAGCTAAAGAGATCCTCCTGCCTCAGCCTTCCAGACTGCTAGGATTACAGGTGTGACCGACCGTACCCAGCCATGAACGTTCTTCTTAGCTAATTATTAATGTTCCTTGTAAAAAGGACAGGTTTATCTTCTCTGAGATGTTTTTTTGGGGGGGGGTCAGAGCCATTGAAATAGCCTTTTTGATACCCCACACTAGGAACTTTCTTGACTTAGGTGTTATTTGTTGTTATTGATACTCTCTCCTTCCTTCCCGTAACTTTTCTAGATAAACCTGAGGTGTGTCTTTCTCTTTTTTTAGTGTATTAAATTCTGGGCCCAGACCAACACAAATGACACTTGTCCCTTTTGTCCAACTCCTAAATGACGGACCTGACTGGGGAGGAAGAAGAAGAAAAACTGATGTGAACAGGAAGCGCGGGTTCAAGATTTCTAAAACTCTATATTTATACAGTGACATATACTCATGCCATGTACATTTTTATTATATAGGTAATATGTGTATAGAAAGTCTGTATTCAAATGTTCGTAAATGAAAGTATGTATATTATGCAGAAACATCTGTTCCCCTCATCTTATAATTCCGCTGGGGGATGCAGATTGTAGGGAAGTTTTTTAGTTTGGCCTTGAAATTACGATATCACTGCCCAGGGCTGTTTTCAAATACAATATAAAAACCATCTAGGAAGCTGCTGTTGCTCTACAGCCATCCTGCTTTGGTTTGGCTCAGCCTCTAGTCCATTTTCTTAAGGTTCATGTCTGCAGATTTAAAGCCTGGTGCTCACCTGCTGTCCAACCAGATGCCTTGCTTACTGAAAGCCTCCAGAAGCCTCAGTATTGTTTTAGTCACTCCAGATGGATAAAATGAGACTAACTGAGGAAAAAAAAATGTAACCCTAATAGTTTGACTTTTCATTGAATATTTTACTATGTTAACGCTCATTTATACATAGACATTAGGTTTACAGAACATTCTGTTTTACATCAGCAAAATGTCCAAGAATAACAATATAACCAGGTTCCATTTCCTCCATACCCCTACAAGCTTCTGTTCACCCTTCTTCCTGCATAGAAATTAGTACAACCCATGAGTTTTTCCTGGGCCAAGCCATCTCTTGCTACTGGCTGTGACAAGACAACATTGTGAAGTCCTCAACCCTTCCCATTTATTTCTGGTCTCTTAGTCTAGTGAACCCCCCTACCCCCTGAAGGTTAAGGCAGTTGGTTCACAATCAAGTTGTTTGGTGACCTTGGGTGAGCTCCAGATAGGCACTGGGGTGAAAAGATGTCTGTACAGAATTACTTCAGAATGATCTTGGGGTGCTTGGTTTTAATTTTTGAAGCAAGAAAGCTATGTTTCCTGTGTTAGGAAAAATGGAGACCAAAGTGACATGAAGAAAGTCATTTGAATTTCAAGTTTATGATTTGTTCTGTGGATAGGTATCCAGAACTAGATAATTTTCCCACCTCTTACTGGATTTCTGGGTTTTTAGTTTTGATACCTAGGAAAGCAGTGATTCTATTAGAATAGAGAGCTTTGAATCTTTTCCTATCATTTTATCTTTACTCCTACAGGAATTGGCTTCAGCTCTCTTCTCTTTTAGAATTAAAGAAGTAAAAACTAAGTGTCAATTAAAAAAAAAAAAATGGCTCCAGGGAAGGGACACCATTATGTTATCAACAACTGAAGTTTTTTCCATTCTGGGACCTGGAAATGTTTACTGGTACTATAGTACATATCAGGGTAGCAAAAACTTTTTCTTCCAGACCCAACTAAATTCTCTCCTTTCTGTTTGTTGCGGTTTTCTTGTGTTGTTCATCAGTGCCTATAAGCTCATAGATGAATTCTTTTTCTTTTCTCTTGCCTTACTTGCCCAGGTTTATTGACTAGTATCAGTTTCAGGAGCAGGACTTCCTTGGACCTCCTTGGCATCATGTAGGATGATTGGAGTGGCCTGAGTACTCAACTCTTCAGAGGTCAGATGACCCACGTTCTTTGGTTAATGAAATATTACTTTCTCCAGTTTGGTAGCTGTCGTGAACAGGAAAGGTGACATAATGGACATAATCCTTTGTTCTTTTCATTTGAGGGATTCATTTTTTTATCTTGTAATCTTAAGATTTTTCTTTCAACTTTGCAGCAGCCTTGGGCCACTTGCAGTATTTTTCAGTATCTCTTTGAAAATTTAGAAATTGGAAATGAATGTAAAGAATATTGTTTCTTTTCTAAAAGTCTTTATAGCCAAAGGAGTAGAGAGAGAAAAAAGGAGGGAGTAAGGAGGGGGTTTAACTGCTTCCCAGTATAATCCTTGGAAAGCCAACTCTAACAGAGGGTAAGGTGTTTTGGAGAGTTGTGCGTGGGAGTTGGGGCCTCAGTGTTACTATTTCCTCTTTCTTTTTCATGATCAATCAGAAAGCAACACTTAAGTTTTGGCCAGTCCTATTCTCCCTTCTCTGTCTACTAGCCTGCAATGGTAAAAGCCAGGCAGACCAATGGGGAAGACCCCAGATGCAGTAAGTGGAGATAGGACAGTCACTTTTGGGGAGTAGAATTGAAAAATAGAGATGTGTAATACATATTTTTACAAACAAAAGTTGTTGTCAAGATTTTTATATATATATATATATAAAACGATAGTTTCAGTATAGAAAGGAAATAACTATGAAAAGTGTAAGTTTTCATTAAAAAAAAAATAGGACAGTGGGACTTACTAGTAAAGGGTTGAGTTTTATGCCCTGGAAAGGGCTGGGGAAAAGCCAGTTTTCCCCAACACGGGTAGAAATTATAAATGAGAATGTGTCATTTTCATTTCATGATAGCAATTCTGGAATTTTATTTATGCAGTAAGTTCTGAGCTAGAAGTGGACAGTCTCCAGTCTTCCTGTCAGGCTTCGTAGTTGTGGGATATTTCCAGTGAGCCAAAGCAGCACCAGTATGATGAGGAATGAAGAGAACCCAGATAAAAAACTTGACTCAGTAATTTTGTTTTATTGATTTATGGCTTGTGGGCAGCTGGCTGAGGCCAGGAACTCCAGAGGCCCTCCTTGTGTTTCCTTCTCCCTCATTAGGTAATTCTACACTTGGTAGGTCCCATACCTGGAAGCAGTGTGTTAACCAGATAGGGATAGAATGTGATGGGTATACCAGGAAAATTTAGCTCTTCCCACTAACAGTGGTATCATAGTCTACTGTGTTAGAACTGATAGGGAAGTAATAAAGTTGGTCCCCACTGTTTAGCCCAAGAACCAGCCTGGCTACCCCTCCTGCTGTTAGGAGTGGAGAGTAGAAAGCAAGGTAGGAGAAATGGATGGCCTCGATCAAGGGATTCTGTGGTAAAGGAAACGAGGAAGCCCTGAGGCTGCCATCCTTTCTTTGGGCAGCCTTGATACTCAAGGCAATGACATGAGAGCCAGAAAGCCCTGTATTTCTGATACTCTTGGTATAATACTAGTGCCACTGTAAGAGACTTAGTCCAACAAATGGAAGGGCAATAAGAGATGGTAAGAAGGCAATGAAACCGCTGTGATGTGTGACGATCTTACCAATTCTTACAGATGGACAGCAAGAATTTCAGGCAGCAGTGTAGGGCATCAGCCCTATAGCTGTTGAACTCAGCATTCTCCTTTCAAAAGATTAGGTCAAAGAGATCTCCTGTCTATTCCTTTTAGCACCTCGTTGCAAAGCTCCAGAGGAATAGGAGTTTGGGGAAAGGAGTGAACTTGTAACCAGGAAGACAGAGCCCAGCCCTGCTAGATTCCATTTGCTCTCCTATAGGGCACCTGGAGCTGGGGGTGGGGTGGGGGCATTTCAGCACTACCTATCATGTAGAATAAAGGGTTCAGGTAGAGATGAGTGGAATTAATAAGGTAGAAATTCATGTGTTAAGTAAAACTTCTTAGTGGGCACTTTTCATTTAAGAGAGCTAAAAGAGAGCTCTTTGGCTACATAAGCCCTTCTTCCCATCTCACTTTTGGTCAGGCTGCAACCACAGAAGAAACATTGGGAAACGATAACGATACCCACCTTAGAAGGTGGGGTTCTATCTTGGAGATGAGGTCTAAACCTGGGACTGGTACGTGGTCATGTTTCCGCCTTGCCTAGTGTTGATCCCAACTGTTCTCTGTTGTTGTACTCAATCTCCTTTTGTTTCCAGCCACCCCCACTTGTACCAATACATATATTCAATCTAATTTTTTAATTCAAGAGGGAGTCTTTGTACCAACGTTAGGCATGTTTTTACAGTCCCTATCTCTAAAGCAAATAGCAAACTTTGCATCCTCTCCTACTGACTTTGGCCAGCAGGGAACCAAGATTGGCCTTTTCTCTGCCAGGGTACCACAGGGACACACACTAGGGTAACCTGGGTGTGATGCCAGTACTTCTGGGACTAGGAAAAGAGGAATACTTTGGGTTGGAGAATTTAACGGGATGGTAGGCGAAGGTTCAGGGCTGAAGTTTCAAGCAGCAGAATTTCCCAACTTCAGTTTGAGGTGACCAAGATGATTCCCGCCACCAGAAAGCTTCTTTCTTCCCTCTTCTGTGCCCTACAGGTACAATCCCTGTAGCCCACCTTGCCACTTTTCCTTTTCTGTCAATACAGAGGCCTGTGATAGGTGGGAAAGGGTCCTGACCTGAGGTGCTCTGGCCACAGGTGCACTCAGTGTCTCCTACATGACCAAAGTGAACCACTCAGAGGTGGTCCAGGGGAATCTCTGTCTTCTGCCCATAGGCCTCCTCACTTCAGCAGGGAGATGTCATCAGCAAAGTCATCATGTTGATGGCGCAGGCAGCGGAGGCAGCGCCACTGACACACCATGAGGCAGAGTGGCAGCATGAAGAGGGCGCAGATGGCAGCCATGACATAGGCTATGGTCATGAGGGTTGATTCATCTGTCTGTGGAATGTTGTAGCCACAGTCTTCCATGTCCGGAGTGACAAAAGGACCTTCCACTGCTGCTGTCCTGAACTCATCATGCACTGGGGAGAAGGCAGATGTGAATAGGCAGCTCTTATTGCACAGGGCAGTTTGGGTATACAACAAAAGAACTTCCTGAGAGTGAGACCTTGTAATTAGCCCCTGCAGAGACTGTGGAATCTCCTTCCCTGGAGATTTAAGAGCAGGCCAGAAAGCCAGTACCAGGTAGAGGTCTGTCTCTCCCTTAGGTCACTGGAAGCAGCAGCTCTTCCCTGTATACCCACCCAGTAGGAATGATAGCTAAAAGTCCAGCAGTTCTAAGGTGACCAAAAGCTGGCCCTTGTGCGCCTAGTAAACTTACTTTCCACTGCTGAAATCCAACTACAAAACCCTGTCACCTTTCTGAAGCCACTTTCAACCTTACTGTATGGAAGCTGACAGGGTTGACAGAGACTCAGCCTGCTGCCCTTTTATCTAGGGCTTCCCAAGGTGCCCAGGCTGCTCTTGCTACCCAGGGTTTCCAACAGAGGTTACCAGTGCAGGCAGGGTCACCATGGCAGGCCGTTTAAGAAAAGGACTGGCACATACACTAGCTTTTGGACAATATGGTGACGTTGGCTTGAGGCAACTGTTACTACCTCCCAAACCAACAGGGGCCCAGTATCCTAACTGCTAACAGGGAGAATTCAGATAGACCCCACACCCTCATCCCTGGTGCTCTCACCATGGCAAGCGCTGACAGCAAAGCCAATTCGTTTTCGGGCCCGATCAAAGACAACGTAAAAGCCCTCCATGATAACAGCTCCCATAACAGTGCCTGTGGATGACTGTGAGATGGCAAACTTGTAACAGTCGTCTTGGGACGTGGCCACATCTTCCACTGGCCGCAGGTATTGCTGGGGGTAAGCAATCACAGGTAAAGCGTCTCCCTCACTCCATCTTTTACCCCATCTTGCCTTCTGAGCATCTCTGCTCTTTTTTTTTTTGGTAAAGACAGAGTCTCTATCGCCCTTGGTGGAGTGCCATGGCATCCCACAGCTCACAGCAATCTCCAACTCCTGGGCTTAGGCGATTCTCTTGCCTCAGCCTCCCAAATAGCTGGGACCACAGGCACCTGCCACAAAGCCCAGCTATTTTTCTGTTTTTGCAGTTTGGCTGAGGCCGGGTTTGAGCCCTCCACCTTTGGTATATGGGGCCGGCGCCCTACTAGATGAGCCACAGGCGCCGCCCAGCATCTCTGCTCTTACTTTGGTAGCTTTTCCATTTGCCATCTCAGAGGTCTGAGGGCTTGTGCTTTGCAAGATTCCTTTACCACTGGACATTCATCTATTTTGTTTTCTAAGTTCTGGGAAGCCAGGCCTGCTCACTGTCCCCCAATATGTACCTTGTCCTCTTTGTGGGGTCCCACTGACTTAGGTTGGAGACTTACCTGTGGAAGGATGGTGATGCGGAAGGACTGGTTGGTGACCTCACCCATTAGGTAGAGAGAGATGACTGGGAAAATGTTCCAAGGGGTGGTGCCTGCCTGCCAGCACACTAGCTGCTCTCCTAGCCAAAAACCATCTGGGAACTTCTCCGTCTGTGTTGACAAGAAGGGGAAAAGTGTGAGGAAACAGGCTCTAAGCATCTCACCGCTCTGATTTTCAAATAGCATTGACTGGGCCCTTTATTTGCTTTTCCACTGAAATATACAAAGTGGGGAAAGGTAAACTGCATTGAAGGATTAGAGAAAGAGAGCAGGAGACTGAGGTCAAAAATTTGTATGGGGGATTGTGTGATGAGCAAACTTGAGACCCATAAAGGAGAAAAGATTTTTAAGAGCTCTAAGAGGCACGACCTATATGTAGACATCTTGGGTCTTGCTGAGGAATGTGACTCTCAATGACTTCTCGGTCCCCTCTCTTTTACCGCATCCATAGTCCACTGACCGAGGAGGCTGCCTTGATGGATTTGACTGCAGCTTCAAACACTTTCTTGGGCAAACGGAGGTTGGTGGTGCCACTGTCCACAATGCTCTTGTCATAGTTGTACTAAGAGGGAGAGGAGAGGGAGTCCAGACATCAGAACTAGTTCCATGATTTTTTCATCACTAGACCCTAAGCTCTGTGATCCCTATGAAAGTGCTCTGCCAGTCCTAACCCCAAACCTTAGGTGCTGCTGGGACCGTTAGGCTCCTGACTATTCAAAGCTCAGCCCCAGCTCTTTCTGCAAGTCCCACACCTTTTCTTCATCCTCCCTTGTAACCAGGGTCTTTTCCCTCCCACCATGTTGCCTATCCCCTTTCCTCCTCTGTGTCCCCCTTTACCTCCTTGCAATCCATTTTCAGATCTTGTCCATTGATCTCCACTCGTACAATGATCACCTCGTAATACCACTCCCGCCGGATGGGTGTGTACCAGAGACTGCCTGTGTACAGTGAGTGGTCGATGCCCCCAATGATCTACGGACAAAAAGAGGCAGGCACCTGTGTTCCGGCACAGAAGGAAAGCAACTCACCCAGAGACCAAGCAATGAGATCAGTAGTTCCCTGGGGATGGCAAGATCTTCTACAGATTACCTTTTTCATCTTCCTGCTTCTAATCAAATCATGCTCAGAAGTGATTTGTAGTTTCTTAAATGTGTTCAGGAGAAGAGATTTTCTAGGATTTTTTATTTGTTCAGAATCACACAGCTCTTGGCATAAATTTATTTAAACCTAAACTGGCACCATAAATGTTGAGTGAATGGTTGTTTCTATTATAAGTTTTATTTTCTCTGCTTGTTGGAGAACATTGTCCTAATTAATTAATAAATAGACTTAAACTCCTTATCTCAGCCTTCTCACCTTCAGATTGAATAATCTTAATTCGATAGGTCTTATTTTTATTTCCTTCGAAATTTTCCTAATCACTTCTGATCCTTTCCAGGCTTACCAGAGGTACTTTGAATCCTTCTGGAATAATGCAAAGAAGAAAAGGATAGAAAAAGAAAAGTAGGGGTAGAGAATATAAAGAGATTTCTCTTGGTTCCAAGTAGTGGAGCCAGCTATGGTATGTATATCTTTGAGGAAACAGGGCAGCTGGCAGCCATCTCTCTCCCGGTGCCAGGACGTGCCCTCTCTGAGGACCCACTCACCATGCTTCCTCCGACTGAGGCCAGCACTTCAGACTGGTTGAGAGGGAAGCCAGTGCCACAGAGCTGCAGGGAGAAGAGGTTGGGAACGTGGGTCTGCTTCACCAGGGAGTCAAAGAAGGGCTCCAGGGAATCATCGGGCTGTGGCAGAAAGAGACAAGGAGTGAATCCTTATACAGAGAGCCCTAGTGGACAGAAGCCAGCTTCCTGTCTAAAGTGGAAGACAAAAGTGAAAATTTGGGGGATGTTCCTTGGGAAAGACCATCTTGAGGTACCGAGATCTGGCAGAGAGGAGGTGAGCAAGGGACACTGGCCACACAACCAGGAAAGTGCTGATGGGCTCACAGATCCACAGAGCTTTGATCCCCATATGCCTATCCCTAACCCTAACCCTTCAGATTTATGGAGGCCTTTATTATTTTTAAAGATCTTAAGGAGAAACTACCTATTCCTGTACCTATGGCAGCTTCTCTCACTAGAGTTCTATCCTCTCTAGGGTTGAAACTCAGACTGTCACCTTGTTCTATTAAGTAATCCTGTAAACTGACTTTGTTTCCCTTCTTTAGTCGATTCCTTCCCCTTCTCTCCCCTAACTCCTCCCCCGTGTAGCATGCAGCGTGCAATATGCAGACATAGTGTTTAGGGCCAGGCCCTGTTCCTCTTACCCTGGCAATCTCAGCATAGGCCAGCCCCAGGATGCCCTCCCAGTTGGAGCCATTGATGAAGAACTTGTCTGATTCAGTGATGGCAGCAATGTTGGCACGCACAGTGACATTGGGACCATGGGGGATGCTCACCAGGTCAGTGCCCAACTCCCCTTCCCACTTGCCCTGGGTGTAGGGCACATACACGCCCTTTCGGAGGTCCCGGTATGTGCTGGACCTGTGGGAAGAAGGCAAAGATCTATGGATGCATAACCACAACTGATACAGGAATCCAGCATAAACCACTGCCAAAGGCCACCTTAACTCAAGGGCATTCTAGAGTCTGCTCACAGACTACCCGGCAGAATATCCCCAAGCCTATCACCCCGAACAGAATGTACAGTGGCCTTGCCAGTATGTGAGGGGAACTATTGCGAGGGCTCGTTCTCTTGTCTCCATAGCTCATATTTGTAGGTCTTGAGCTCAGGCTCTACAAAGAACAAGCCTGAGCTTTGTTCATTGTGCCTGCTACTGCTGCGGGACAGCTAGTGGGCAATCCCTTCCTGTCTCTGGCTCCATCAAGCTCCCAGAGAAAGGAGCTATTGAATTGACCTCTTGCTGTCTTGGGACACAGTGGTACCATCTGAGTAGTAGTTAAAGTGCCACGCAGCATGAATGTAAAACCTCTATGGCAGTTCTTTTAGAGAAAGGATTTGCACAAGCATCTCAGTACAGCAGGTAAGCGTTACTTCTGTAAAACATGCTCATCAATGTATGACACCCCCACCAGTGTTTAATCACATCACTGTCCAGGGATTGTGTGTGTGGTGAGAGGCAGTGATGGGATTGGGACGAGGACCTGGATGAATGCCCTTTCATCTGTCTTGCCCACCCTCCTCTCCCTGACTACCTCATTTAGATAGAAACATTAAAGGAAAAGGAGCCAAAGAAGGCAGGAAACGGGGAAGGTGGGTTTTGCACCTGCTTAGAAGCTCAAGGATAGGATGTAAGCCTCTACTCAAAACGTTTTCATACACAGAGATGTCTCAGACATTAGATGTCCTCCCATCACATTTTCCTCCTGCTTTTTGCTAAGGGGGCTTCCACAATATCCCTCACTGCCTTTCATAACCTTAAAAACCCACCCACCACCACCTGCCCCTTTCACCAGTACGCTGAATCTACGTGAGGCACAGAGGGGATGGTGTAGCTTTCAGCCCTGATACTGGCGTAGGCAGTGGGGTTTATGGAGGGCGCTTCATGTCCTTGGTCTGTGTAAAGCCACCTAGAGTGACCCCTAGTTGAGAACACAACAAAGTGAGCTATCACTGTGGCCTATTCAGCCAAGACTTAGCTGTGTCAGAAAATAGAGCCACTGAAGGGGTGTGGGATGAAGCCTCTCTTACCTCCATGTTCAGGCAGAGAAAATGAGCCCCTGACATCGCTCTGTGAGATATGTGGCTCCTCTCCTTCCTTCATTCCCTCTCACAGGAGGCTGACCTGTCCCAGTATTGAAGCACTTCCTAGCTGCCCCCCAACTCACCCTTTCCCATGGTATTCCTCCTCAAACCATCCGCTCTTCACCCTGTCTCTCCTGGTCACTGTTGCCTTCTCTCTCCCCCTTCCTCCAGAAGGAAGAAAGGATTTCAGAATCTAGTCTTTCTTGTACCCCTCCCCTGACCCTTCTTGGCCCTGGATCCTTGGAAAAGGTCCCCCCCAGGGCTCTCCCTTGGACTCACAGCTGCCGCTGGTAGTACCGATGCAGGAAAGGGTGGGGGGCAGCCCCCACTGCAAAGTTACTACTGCCCGTGTCCACCAGGATGTTGAGCTGCCAGAGAAATGGGAGAGAAAAGACATTATAGACAGGACTCTTTGCTTTTATTTTCCCTCACCACCCTAGCCAGGGTCTCCCTTTGGAAGGTGAAGCTTTCATGATGGAGGACTGGCCAGGCTGACACCCAGTAGTATACCATGACCACAGACAGAACCTGGGCTCCTATGATGCTGTAGGGGCCAAAGGAACATTTCTCCTTCATCCTCTGAAGGTTTGCTGAAAAAATAAACTGACAAAAGGCAGATTAATAGGAGAGCAGCTGTATCAGTCTATTATCATGCATGGGAGTCATACAAAATAACTCAAAGAAATGAAGAATAGGGGCTTGGATCATGGCAAAATAGGTTATAGAAGGGAGAGAAGAAGAGGCCAGCAAGCAAAGATGATCTTGTTATGTGGATGAAACCTTATAGGCAGCAGCCCCCCAGAGAGTTTAGATGGTAAATATTTCTTTCAGACCTTGAAAGGTGTCGGACTTTCAGTTAATCTTGGGGATTAAGGGAGAGGACCTCAGAGAAAACCTGGGAGTCAATGCAGATTCTCTACAGATGCAGGCATCCCCCACAAGAGACAGCTTTGCAGCCCCTCTGAACAGCCATCTCAAAGTATATGAAAGAAATATATTTTGGGGTGAAGGTATTTCCTTCAATGCCCTCAACATAGCCATAGAAATTTTTGTGTCTGCTGCTGTCAGCGAAGTCTCAACATTTTACCTGCATCAGACCCACGTTGTGTGTGTGTGTTTGTGTCCATTCCCGTTTCTACCCTCACGTTGCCCTTGCTCCTTGTCTGCTTGGCTGATTTTGTCTTCAAGCCCCTCCTTTTCTTTTATGGTTTTCCAAGGAAGCCAGCCTGGCGCATGCCCCTCTAGCTTAAAGAGCTATCCTAGGAGTTGGCACTGGCGAGGGGCGCTGTGGGACCAGGCTGGAACATCAGTGCCCATGTGTGTGCTTCTGACCCCGCCCACCAGAATGTGGACATCCAGGCAAGGCTCCCCTTCTGTCTCAGAGGTAACTTAGACCTATGAATCCTACCATCAGAAATCATGAGAGTCAGGAGCCCTGTGACATGTCCTGGTGAATGCCCATCTTGTCGGGGCCCTGGGTTTGAAGGGATTACGGGACAGGTGTCTTCTTGGTGCTCCTTGAGGTCCAGCTCCTTCCGACATCTCTGTTACCTTGCTCTTTCCTCCTCCTTCGATAGCCTGACCCCTCCCTCGGTCAGACCAGAGTCATTTTTTTTGTTTGTTTTTGTTATTATTTATTTTTTTGAGACAGAGTCTCAAGCTGTTGCCTAAAGTAGAGTGCCATGAGGTCATAGCTCACAGCAACCTCCAACTCTTGGGCTCAAGCAATCCTCTTGCTTCAGTTTTTCTATTTTTAGTAGAGACAGGATCTCACTTTTGCTGGTCTCAAACTGGTGAACTCAAGCAATCTACCTGCCTCGGCCTCCCAGAGTGCTAGGATTATACGCATGAGCCACCACGGCCAGCCTCAGAACTGGTTTTTGTTTTTTTTGTTTTTTTTTTGATACAGAACCTCAAGCTATCACCCTGGATGGAGTGCTGTGGCATCACAGCTCACAGCAACCTCCAACTCCTGGGCTCAAGCGAGTCTCCTGCCTCCACCTCCCAAGTAGCTGGGACTACAGGCGCACACCACAACGCCCAGCCATTTTTTGGTTGCAGCTGTCATTGTTCTTTGGCAGGCCCAGGCTGGATTCGAACTCGCCAGCCCAGGTGTATGTGGCGCTGAGGCGCCGAGCCTCAGAGCTGTTTTTTGAAGGTCTACTGCAGGGAGAATGGGGACCAAAGACCCTATTCTTGGCAAGGGAAAACACCCCCAGAAAAAGGGAAAAACAAAGGAATAAGCTGAGCAAGGCAGAATAAAAAGTTTAGTTACCTTACTTTTAAACTAACAGTTAATTACTTGTCTGAGCAGTTTCTGCTTTTACTGGAAGCCTGACCTATAAGGGATACAGCTTTCAAATACCCCTGCTGGGTCTGTAAGCACTCAGAAGAACTATGGCCGTAGCAGAAGCTGTGTGCAAGGCCTGGAAAGGAACATTAACCTGGCCAACTCCTGCCCAGTCAACAAAGCAAATACCCATTGTTGGTATTTGCTTTGGGCAGAGATCAAGGGAACAGCTCAAGCCCTGAAACATGGGCAGGAGGACTTGTACCTTAACCATGGAGGGAAATGCCTCTAGGTGGAGATAAGGGGATAATCCCTCTTTTCCATCAATTCTTTAGATGAGAACTGACACCACTGCATCTGCGCCATAAAGAACCCCCACCCCCCACAAGGAATCTGTGTGTCTGACCACACGCAGGAGGCTGCCCCTACACAAGGCTCAGGGTTTGGATTTCTCAAGGCCACCCAGACTCTTAAAGTTAATGATTATTGATAGAATAAGAGCTAACATGCTTACTCAGAGAAAGTGTTCATGTTTTATTCCCTTCCTCAGCTTACCCTCTCAGCTAAATGAGAAAATACACTTCAATAAAAGCTGGGTGGAACAAGCACTCAGGGCCACTCGCTGAAGTCCCGAAAGCTAGCGGTGGCCCACTGTGTCCCACCTTTGAAAACTATTCTGTGTGTCCTGCCTCTTTATCTCTTGCCACTTTCAACTTTATTTTTTCCTCAAATCAATAGCCACTGGTTCCATAGGTCTTAAAGGACCCTGCCCCCAGGGCAGGACACGGGCAGTCTACTATATCCTCACAGACAAAAAAGAGGAAAGGCCCTTGTTCTCAGAAAAATGGTCATCTGTAAATTGAATCTCTGGCTGCCTTTCCATGACCATCACCTCAGCTTTTCTCCTGACCTCTGGGGCTTTCATATTTCCCTATCTTCTCTCCTCCGTGCAGTGAAGTCAGCTGACCTTGGATTTGGTGCAGGCTCTGGCCTTGTCACCTTGAGCAGGTCACTGTGCTGCTTTGGGCTTTAGTTCTGTCCTCTCTGGCCCCTTCCATCTCAGTGGTGCCTCTGTGGCGACGCTATGCCCTCCCCCAGTGCCTGCTCAGGCTTTCTGGCCTCCCTTGTGTCCCCAAAGACTCCCCCGATCCTTCCTCCCCCTGACCTGATTCCCATTTTCCTCCTTGTCCCCTCTCCCCGCACCTCTCCCCTTAGGCTCTCTCCCTGGTCTCTGGGCAGCCACCAGCTCCAGATGCTGTGCTTTCGGAGAAAATCAATAGAGCCAGGAGGCTCAGCAGTTCAGATTTCAGTCAACCAGGTTAATGATTAAAAAGGTGTCTTCACCCGCCCCCTCTCCAGACCTCCTCCCCATCCTCTCAGGACTCAGCTTCCAGCAGTGGGGGTTGGCCTGCTATTTACAGGGTTCTCTGCTCTCACTGGACCCCCAAAAGAAGGTCTTCTTTACAACATGCCCCCGTAGCCTGTGCAAGGGAGGGACTACCTGGTCAGCCCTAGGAAAATATGGCTACTCTGTACACTGGAATGGAGCTTAGATCTGGGTGCTCCTGCTGTCCAGCTCCTCCCTGCTTCCCTGCTCCTCTCCTCCCCGGTCTTGTCCCTGCCTCCCCACTCTCTCCTGCGGGGTGGGAGGGACTGTCTCTGCAGGCTACTCCTTCCCCAGCCAGGAAGCCCTGGTCACTCTTATTGCCTTTGTAGTCCCAGCCTTTCCCCCTTCCACCTCAAAGGGGGCCAAGTCCAGGAAGGAATGACCCCCTCCATTGCAAAACCCCTCACCCATCACCTAGCCAGAATTTCAGGACTTCAAGGCTCTCTGCTTTCCCTCTCCTAGCCTCCCCACCCCCAAATAGGAAACCACAATAAACAGCTGAGATTCCCTCCTGAGCAAATGTCCTTTGTGGTAAGATCCTGCCTGTCAAAGAAGCAATTTTTGGTCTTGTCCTTGAACACTTCTAAACCAAGTGGAGCTCTGGGGGCAGCCCCAGCAGCCTTTGTCTCTTAGCCTTCAGCCGAGTCCTTTGACAAGGCAGGGGCCTTAGGTAAATCTGAGCCACCACAGTCATTCTGAGAGAGGGCAGTTAGGGGCAGTGGGAGGAAGGGCTACGTGCTGCCCACAGTGGCTTCACCTTCTGTTTCACAGAACGGGGCCATCCGAGGGGCTGCCCTGACCTCCCACAGCGATCATTCCACCCTGCCTCCAGGACGCCAACCAATCCTTTCTCTGTCCCCCCACCTGGCTCTTCAAGACCCCCTGACCTAGGTAGGGAGCCAATTCTCTCCTCCACCCTATCAGGCACTGTCCTCTATTAATTATCCCTTTTCCTTCAGGTAGATCCAACTACCCCAGCCTACCCCCATCATCACCAAATCCGGATTCTTCCTATTGACATTTACAAATGCTTATAATGAAGCATTTGTAAATGTCATTAAAACAAAAACAAAAACAAAAAACTTCCTAAATCTCACATACACCTCCAGCTACCCACCCTCGCCTCTCCCTTCACAACCGAAGCTCTCAGCTAAGCTGTCTCCGTTTCTTCACCTCCCACTCACCCCCAATCCATTCTAAAACTGGGTTTTGCCTCTACCCGTCCACTATAAAACAGCCCTTACTACAATTAACAGTGATTTCACGTCACCAGATACAAAAGCCATTTTCAAGTCAGTCCTCATCTTCCTCCTCAGGTAATAACTTTCACAGGTGCCCTTTTCTCACACTACTCTGTCTCCGTAAGCCACCTCTCCTAGATCCCGGGACTCCTAAACTCCTAACTCTAGCCCCTTCCTCCCCATTGAGCTCAAACACACATATTGAACTGCCTCACAGATACTTCAAATTCAGTGTGTCCGAAGCTGACCTATGTGGTTCTGCCCACCGGGGTGTTGCAGTGTTCCCTGTGTTAGTGGATGGCATCACCAACCATCTGTTCTGTAAATCAGCAACATCAAGGAACATCTTAACACCACCTCCTTCTTCACATCTCTATCTAGTAGATCAACAAGTCCTTTGCAAATAAGCACCTTAAAAGTCTCTCTTTATTTTTTATTTTTTAATTTTTTGCAGTTTGTGGCCAGGGCTGGGTTTGAACCCATCACCTATGGCATACAGGGCCAGAGCCCTACTCTTTGAGCCACAGGCGCCACCCTCTCTCTTTTTTTTTTGTTGCAATTTGGTTGGGGCCGGGTTTGAACCCGCCACCCTTTGTATATGGGGCTGGCACCCTACTCATTGAGCCATAGGCACCACCCTCTCCTTTTTTTTTGAGACAAAGTCTCACTCTGTCGCCCCAGGCTAGAGTGCTGTGGTGTCAGCTTAGCTCACAGCAACCTCAAACTCCTGGGCTCAAGTGATCCTGCCTCAGCCTCCTGAGTAGCTGGGACTAAAGGCACCTGCTACTATGCCCAGCTAATTTTTCTATATCTAGTAGACAGACTCTTGCTCTTGCTCAGGCTGGTCTCGAACTCCTGAACTCAAGCCATCTTCTCATCTCAGCCTCCCAGAGTACTAGGATTATAGGCCAAAAGTCTCTTGAATATATGTTTCTTGCGATCTCTGTGCCACAAGTCAAGCTATCATCATCTCACCAAGGAATATCACAATAGCGTCCCAGCTGCTCTTGGTACATCCACTCTTGCCCTTTCCAATCTGTTTTCTGCACTGGAAGGAACAACAGATTGCAGAGGGGTTCAAATTTGTTCAATTTACTCTCTTACATCAATGGTTTACCTTAGATGTTAAAATAAAAACTTTTATTATAATAAAAGCATTGGGCTGGGTGCAATGGCTCACATCTGTAATCCCAGCATTTTGAGAGGCCAAGATGGGAAATTCACTTGAGATCAAAAGTTCAAGACCAGCTTAGAGCAACATAGCAAGATACTGTTTCTACAAAAAAGTAAAAAATTAGCCAGGCCTGGGGGCACATGCCTATAGTTCTCAACTACTGGAGAAGTTAAGCCAGGAGGGTGGCTTGAGTCCGAGAATATGAGGTTGCTGTGAGCTACAATTAGACCATTATACTCTAGCTGGGGCAAAAGAGCGAGACCCTGTCTTAAAAAACAAAACAACAACAAACCCAAACCTCTGTTTAAAGCTTTAACATTTCCTACAAGGCTCTTCATGGTCTGCACTGCCTATGTATCTGGTCCTTGTTTATCCCATACCTCACCAAGTTCTCTGTTCACCAGCACACTGATCTCATCTTAATTCCCCACACCAGCCACAGTCCCTCCCTTAAAGGCTATTCACTCTGCCTGGACCATCCTCCTTTCCACTTGCAGTTTTTTGTTTTTTTTTTTTTTTAGACAGAGCCTCAAGCTGTGACCCTGGATGGAGTGCTGTGGCATCACAGCTCACAGCAACCTCCAATTCCTGGGCTCAAGCGAGTCTCTTGCCTCCGCCTCCCAAGTAGCTGGGACTACAGGCGCCAGCTACAACGCCCGGCCATTTTTTGGTTGCAGCCGTCATTTTTTGTTTGGCGGGCCCGGGCTGGATTTGAACCCGCCAGCTCAGGTGTACATGGCTGGTGCCTTAGCCTGTTGAGCCACAGGCGCCGAGCCATCCACTTGCAGTTTTATCTACTTATTCTTCAGGCTGAGACCAAAGATTGATTATTTACTTGGTGAGAGAGACCAAGTCATAGTCTTTTATTTAAATGCTTCCATAGGGCCAGGCTGGTAGCATACACCTATAGTCCCTACTACTCAGGAGGCTGAGCCAGGAAGATCACTTGAGACCAGGAGTTTGAGGTTGCGGCAAGGTATAAGGTTGTCACTGTACTCTCACCTGGCTGACAGAGCAAAGCCTTGTCTCAAATGAAAAGTTTCATAGAATTTGCCACTCTAACTTCACACTCAATCTTATCTCCCCTTGTAAATACTTTAAAAATAAAATCCCCACAGCATCCCTAGTAGTTATCACAGTGACTGGCAATAATATTAACATTTCTTGAATGAATGAATGAATGGCTAAAGTGAAAAAAAAGGAGAACTAATTTACCCTATTTTGGGGGTGGCAGGTGTAGGAGGGATTCCTCAGTGGCTCCCAAGCCAAGGTTATGGGTGTGGCTATAGCTCAGACCTGCCTTCCTCTCAGGCAGCCTGTGGTCCTGGAGCCATCTTACTCCTCTCTCTCCTGGGGTCAGACAGACCCAAGAGTCAGATGCCCAGGGGCTTGTAGCCTGGGGTCAGGGCTAGGTCAGTGTCAATCACTTAACAAACAAATGTGCCCCTGGGGGCTTCAGAGGGATGGCAGCTGCAGGGGAAGTGCTAACGAGCCCCACAGGGAAAGGAACACCTGCCCAGGATTCACTCTGCCTGTTCCCCTAGAGTTTTCGGGAATAGATCTTGGGTGATGAGACAGGTACAGAACTAGAAAGTTTAGAGCAAACTCTGTTTCCTAAATCCCACTTGTCTTGGCCTCAGCTCTCACTGGTAGGCAGGGATAGCTCAAATTCTTCTGGATAAAAAGAGCCTACAGGAGGCATCCATTGGACCTTCGGCCTAGAAAGATGGAGACTATTTCCAGTTTTGAATTACCTCTAGTGATTGACAATCCACAACCTTTCTTGGTAGCCTATCCCAGGGTCTTACCATCTTTACAAGCTCTGGAGTTGAAGTCTAACTCAATTCCTCCTACTAAAGAGTAAGTCTGTCTCCTTCTGTGTAGGCCTCACAGTTAATGAGAGGGCTTATCTTCTTGTATAGCAAGACTTTGCACTCAAGTTGAAATTTCGAAGCCTTGGTTCCATTTTGCAAAGGAGGAAACCGAGCCCTAGAGTGGGTAAGCAATTTGCCCATCCTACATAACAAGCCACAAAGCTAGGACAGGAATCCATTGGTTCTGACCAACCCTCGAGTCTTCCAAGGGTTTTCCAACTCCTTGGCTCTTCTGTCTCCCATTTGGAGAGGAAGTATGTGGTAGAATTCTCCACCTCCCTTCCCCCATCCCCTCTTCCCCTCACCTCTGTCCATGCCCTGTGTGACTTATCTGACATTCACTCTGAGTTTAGCAATGTGACTTGCTGTGGTCAAAGGGACAATGATGCAATAAAAGTCTCAATAAGTGCTTGCTCATTGGGGACAGCCCCCTTGGCATGGTGTCCTGAGATTCTGCCTCAAGCAGCTCAGTCTTGCCCCCTTGAGGATGAATGAGTTTTGGGGCAGAGGCCCAGAGGACCTGGATTCATTGAGTCCCCAGCTGACCCACCCCTGACCCAGGTGAGGCCTGTAGAAGAACCACAAGCCGTCCCGAGAATTCTGAAAAATAGAATGACTGTTATTTCAAGCCACTCAATTTTGGAGTAGTTTGCTACCAGGTAACTGACACAAACTACCTGAATTAAGTCCTGGGATCCTTGGCCTTGGGGACACCTGATCAACCACAGCTCAACCCCAGTGAACAGCTCTTGACACTTTCCCCCTTCCTCACCATGCTTCTGATGAAGTTTCCCAAAAGCATGATGGTCTCTCACCTGCGCACCTTTAGTGGGCTGCTTCCTTTGTCTGAAAGGTGCTCTCCCTGTTGTATCTGACTTCTATTCAGTGTTTACGTCTCAGTTTAAACATCCTTTCTCCCAAAGATCTTGTCCTGATGTCCCAACCAAGGTTAGGCTCCTCCTCTTGCAGGTCCTCAATACTCACCAACCAAACTTATATCATTATTTTTTGAATGTCTACCCCACTGATTATGAGCTCCACAAGGGTAGAGAGCACATTTGTTATCCTTATTACCTAATTATTACCTAGCCTTGAGTAAGTGCTCCGTAACATTTTTGTTTTCTTTTAACTGACAGTAATTGCCTCATTTCCTGCAGACTCCTGCTATTCTCAGCCTCAGGGTCCTTGTAGGGATGATTTTCAACCTGGGACTGCGTGGCCTCTGAGCACAGTGACCAAGAGAGTGGACACACATCATACCCATGTACATTGACTAAATATCCACCCAGGGTCCTTTGGTTCTTGGAGCAGTTATAGTGATTCCAGAGCTCTTTTGTTCCAGAGCTTTCTGAGTCAGCTTCATCTGCTTTCCTAAGTGGATATTTCCAGACTTGAGCTCACCCAACACCGAAAGAAGGGGGCAAGGAAGGACAGGAGAAGCTCCAAGTCAATAGCTGGGCGTGGCTTACGGCCAACAGATTCACAGCCCCTACTTCAAACTGCCTGCAGCGATTGGGTCCTGTTCAGGCTCCTCCCACCTGAAAAAAATCAGCTGACCCTGTGCAAATAGACCCCTTTTCCCTGATAGATCCTCTGCCTTCCACTTCCTTCTCCAGGCTGTAGTTGGCAGTCGGTACTTGTAAGCAAGCTGGCTCCCTGGCACTATTTACGCCATTTTGGGCTAGGTTTTTTTTTTTGATAGAGTCACACTATGTTGACTTCAGTAAAGTACTGTGGCATCAAATCTCACAGCAACCTCAAACTCTTGGGCTTATGCGATTCTCTCGCCTCAGCCTCCCAAGTAGCTGGGACAATAGGCGCCTGCCACAATTGTATTTTTTTTGTTGTTGTAGTTGTCATTGTTGTTTGGCAGACCCCAGCTGGGTTTGAACCTGCCAGCCCTGGTGTATGTGGCCGGTGCCCTAACCACTGAACAATGGGCTAGATTTTTTTTTCTGAGACAGAGCCTCAAGCTGTCACCCTGTGCTGTGGGTAGAGTGCTGTGGTATTACAGCTCACAGCAACCTCCAACTCCTGGGTTCAAGCGATTCTCCTGCCTCTGCTTGCCAAGTAGCTGGGACTATAGGTGCCTGCCACAAGGCCTGGCTATTTTTTGGTTGCAGCCATCATTGTTGTTTGGCAGGCTCAGGCTGGATTCAAACCGGCCAGCTCAGGTGTATGTGCCTGGCGTCTTAGCCGCTTGAGCCACAGGTGCCGAACTATGGGTTAGATTTTTTTTTTTTGTAGGGACAGAGTTTCACTTTATCATCCATGGTAGAGTGCCATCGTGGCACACAGCTCACAGCAACCTCCAACTCCTGGGCTTAGGCAATTCCCTTGCCTCAGCCTCCCAAGTAGCTGGGACTACAGGTGCCTGCCACAATGCCTGGCTATTTTTTTGTTGCAGTTTGGCCAGAGCCGGGTTTGAACTCACCACCCTTGGTATATGGGGCCGGCACCCTGCCCACTGAGCCACAGGCGCCACCCCATGGGCTAGATTTTTAAGGAATCCTCAAGTGGCTGGGTTACCCTTAACCTTTCTAACCCTTTGGAAGGGATGCTCTATTTCTCCTCAGCCTCTAACCTAGCTCAACTCATATTTATCAGTATTTCCTATTCAAATGAGATGATGCATGTGAATGGCCCCAAAATTTACATCTGTAGTTTTCAAACTTATAAACAGCGGAACCTTTTTCCCATCGTATGCAGAATTTCAGTGTATCAGAGAAAAGGGTAGAGATGTTTGACGGAGAAGTTGATTTTCTCTAATCACCCCCCTCCCACCACTCCACTGTGCTAGCTCTTGAGACATAGCACCTTCAGCCTCTGTGGAACCCACATGGAAAATCCATGCTCTACAAGGCATCATAACAGCTATTTGTCCACTGTCATACAGTAAGTCCTTCCTGTTGTCTAATCTTGTCCCACCCACAGGTTAGTTACATTGGCTTTAATCTTCTCTTGCGCTGTGAAATGAAGCTGACCTCTGGCATAAACCCAGTTTCCACCTGGGTCATGTTTAGCACAGAGGCCTGCTTGTTCGAGCACTTGGGAGATGCTAGGGTTCACTCCTTATGCTACTTGGCAAAATCTCCACAGGTACTGGAAAGGAATAAGTGGTGGGAGTCACTGCCCCTGAAAGGTCAGCAAGGAGACATCCAGCTTGGACATGGGGTTAGGGTGGACCGCAGAGAGGGCAGCCACATGGTGATAGCAGTTCAGGTCTGATGAAGAGGATGGGCTGCATGGGAGAAGATGGAGCTCAGCCAGTTTGCTCCATGGCTCTCCCATGTCAGAATCTCCCTAAGGCTACCAACTCCTCAATCTCCTCCGAGTGCCCACTGCTCCCCTCTCAGGGACCACCTGGCTACAGTACCTGAGCACACCTTCAGATGCTGTGGCATCAGTGAATGCTTTCCAGCCCTCTGGGCCCATCTGGCCAGGATAATCTCAGAGCAGCTCTACAACCAGAAATATGTCTGGTTCCTTCCCAGCACTCTTCACTGCCCAGGCATCCAAAAGAGATGGCTCCCGGTACAGAGAGAAGTTAGTGGTCAGGTGTGGAGGCTTCCCTGAGGAATATTTCTCTTCTTGCATTTTCAACCAGAATTTTCTGCTTTGCTCTTTATCAGAGAAGCTCAAGAAGGATCTACTTTAGTGAAAGGGCAGTCTTTCTCAAAGCACTGCCTCTCCCCACCATCAAGCTAAATTCTTCCCTACCGAGTGGGGAGCCAGTGGGAGAGAGGTGTGTGAAATGACGGCACATGGGCTCTGGCAAAGGCCTATCTGGAACCTGGAAGCCCAACCCAGGCAGCCATTTGTAGTTGGAGGGACTGGGGAGGCCACATTGAAGCTAGGGTCTTACCTGCTTTGTCTAGTGTGGAGGGTGGTTCTTTTGTTTTCAATATTTTTGTTATGAAAACTCTTCAAACGTGACATATAGCCTGGGCATGGCGGCTCACGCCTGTAATACTAGCACTCTGGCAGGCCAAGGCGGGTGAATCGCTTGAGCTCACTAGTTCGAGACCAGCCTCAGCAAGAGTGAGACCTCATCTCCACTAAATGTGAAAGAAAACTAAGTATGACTTGAGCCCAAGAGTTTGAGATTGCTGTAAGCTATAGTACCATGGCACTCTACCAAGTGTGACAAATTGAGACTGTGTTTCAAAAAAATGATTTATAACCCAGAAGTCCACTGCACATAAACTATAAAAGCAGAGTTACTCTGGGAGGATCAGGAGATTTGGGGCAGATTGGGGGTAGGTGCTTGGCGATAGGAGGGGTGGGAGGCTCAGAGTCCCACCTGCTCATCTCTCTCCCTTCTCTCTCCCTCACCACTGAGCCCACTTTTCACAACCCTGCAAGACATGGTTTAAAAATCACTATGGGGCTCAGCACCTGTAGCTCAGTGGCTAGGGTGCCAGCCACCTAAACCGGAGCTGGCAGGTTCAAATCCAGCCGAGACCTGCCAAACAACAATGACAACTACAACCAAAAAATAGCTAAGTGTTGTGGTGGGCACCTGTAGTCCCAGCTACTTGGGAGACTGAGGCAAGAGAATCGCTTAAGCCCAAGAGTTTGAGGTTGCTGTGAGCTGTGACGCCACGGCACTCTACCCAGGGGAACATAGTGAGACTCTGTCTCAAAAAACAAAAATAAAAATAAAAATCATTATGGGAGAAAGAGTAGAGAAAAAATAGTTACTTGGATTTCTTGGTCTCTGAGACTCTGAACTCTCCTGTTTTTCTCCTTCTTGATGATTTTCCCTTGCTCCCTTGTATAGACACCCACTATTCCTTCCTTCCTCGTTTTCCTCTTTCTCCTCCACTCTCTCAAAGAATAAGTCTGTTTGCTCATTTGGCTTTCACAACCATCTCTCAGCAGGTGACTCCCTAGTCTACCTTTCCACTCTGAACTTCTCTCCTGATTTCCAGATCCCCCTTGTCAGCTGGTTGCTGGGTACATCTCTAAGTCAACCCACATATCCAAGACGATACAGCATAGGAAAGAACTCTGTTTTGGAACTCAGGATCCAAAATCTAGTATTTGAATCCCAGCTGTTCTCCACAGCTGAGTAATTTTGGGCAAAACACTTCTCTGGACTTCAGTTTTCTCATGTCCTAAAATGGGCATCCTAATACCCATTCCCTTATAATTAAAGCAGAATAATAAATACAGAACTTTGGTAAACTATATTGTGCTTCAAAAACTCGCTCCTCTCTGCTATGTTCCCTGACACAAAGTTAGAGAGGTTAAACGGGAGGAAGTCATTTTCTCCCCTTCCCTCTCTCACCCCCTGCATCTCAGCAGGGCAGAAATAACTGCTTGAAGGACATGTGAGTGCCAGTTCCTCCTGTCTACCCTCACTGCCACCATGCTCTTTGGGGCCCTTGTATCCTAATTGAGAACCGTGTCTCATTGTAGACTATCCCAGCCATCCTGTGCACTGGTGTTTTCCTGGAACCAAAATTAGACTATACTGTCCCTCTTCTCAGATACCTATAAGGACCCCTGTACTGCTTACAGAATAAAACCCAAATTTCCCTCAGATCCACAGCATCCTCACCCTAACTTGTAGCTTCTCACCATAGTTCCTGTGTCCCTTCATGAAGCCTTCCTTCCCACCACACTATCAGAAATAGCTGCTTTTCTGTGTACACTTCCAAGACTCACTGTCGTACCATTTGCACCAAATGCACTTGGTCTTTTTTTTTTTTGGAGACAGACTCTTGCTCTGTCACCCTGGGTAGAGTGCTGGGTGTCATAGCTCATAGCAACCTCAAATTCTTGGGCTTGAGCAATCCTCTTGCCTTAGCCTCCTGAGTAGCTGGGACTACAGGTGCCCACCACTGCCCCTGGCTAGTTTTCTTTTTCTATTTTTAGTAGAGACAGGATCTTGCTCTTGCTCTCAAACTCTTGAGCTCAAGCCATCCACTGGCCTTGGCCTCCTAGAGTGCTAGGATTACAGGCGTGAGCCACCACACCTGGCCTATGCATTTGGCCTTATATGATATTTTGGTGTTTTTATGTCTGTGTCTTACACCAGATGGTGAGCTCTCCAAGGGCTAAGGCTCTGTCCTTATTTTCCTTTTCTACACACAATAGTTCCTCAATAAATATTTGCTAAATTGGATTGACTATCACCAAATTTCTCTCCGCACAACTACATTATTATTTTTGGTCAGTGATGCTCATTCTATCATAATGAGATGATATCCTTTCACGTAAGTGAAAAGAATAAAAATACTGTATCCAAGTGCTCTGGTTCTGCCTTTACCCTGCCATCACCGTTCTGTTAGACGTCTTACAGCCAAGGTACTCATTTACTCAGTGTTTTTTAGGGGCATGTTCCGAGCCTGGCACTGTCACAGATATTAGAATACAAAGAAAAGTAAAAGACACCGTAAAATAGTAAATAAAATTTAAAAGACATTGTCCGTAAGTACTTGAAGTGTGATGAGGGAAACAAACACAAAAACAGTTATATCACAATAAATAAGTGGTATTAGGGGCTCGGCGCCTGTGGCTCAACGGGCTAAGGCGTCAGCCATGTACACCTGAGCTGGCGGGTTCGAATCCAGCCTGGGCCTGCCAAACAACAATGACGGCTGCAACCAAAAAATGGCCTGGCGTTGTGGCAGGCGCCTATAGTCCCAGCTACTTGGGAGGCAGAGGCAGGAGACTTGCTTGAGCCCAGGAATTGGAGGTTGCTGTGAGCTGTGAAGCCACAGCACTCTA
>CAUYRH010014945.1:0-13797 GCA_963574655.1 Perodicticus potto
AGTCTCTTGAATGTTATCACAATCAGGTTGATGAAAATATCTTTGATTGTATCTGAAGCCCGTACACTGTACCCCATGACTGAATTATTGTACACAGATATGATTTAATAAAAAAGAAAATATATATATAAAAAAAAAAAAAATGAGTATCTCTTCCCTCCAAGGAGGATCCCATTAACGGTGAAGCTGTGGGCCCATTGTTGTACTCCCAAAGTTCCTGGATGGTTCTAACAAAAGAACTAGGAGCACTAGGAAGAGAAAAGATTCAGGAGCGAAGAAGTGAAAAGATGTGAAGGGGAAGAGGAAAGAGAAGCCACTGCCAGAAGGCTTGGAGAGTTGCATGGCTGAAGAGAATTTTAAAGAACTTTTGCTGTATGTTGCGCTGTTTAATTTTCTGCCTTCCCCTCTCTCTGAAGAAAGACTTACTGTAAAGGACTCTATGAATCCTGGAAGACTTAAGAGTCAGGTTTGTGTTTATTTACATTGTGCTTATATATCACAGTCCTGTTTTACGTAAAGTAATGGCACAATTTCTCAGCACCAAGATAATTAAATGAGGAAAGGATAATTTTTCAACGAATGGGGTTGAACAATTTAATATCTCTACTTTGAAAAAAGTAAAACTGACTCTTTCACCTCACACCATTTATAATAATCAAGCAGATATTGGTCATATACCCAAGTATAAAAAACAAAACCCTGAAGTTTCTAAAAGAAAATATAAAATCTTTCTGATTTTCAAGTAGGCCAGGATTTCACAGACAGGACAAGAAAGACATGAACCATAAAGTTTTAAAACACTGACAAACAGCACTTTATCAAACTTCCTGGCATTCAATTGACACTATTAATAAAATGAAAAGACAAGTGGTAGATTAAGGAGAGAAAAAATAAACTCACATGCACATATATAAAAACTGTCATTTTGAAAAAACATGTTAGGACGGTGCCTAAGCGAGTAGGGCAGTGGCTCAGCGAGTAGGGTGGTGGGTTCAAACCCGGTCCTGGCCAAACTGCAACAAAGAAATAGCCGGGCTCAGGAGGCTAAGGCAAGAGAATCTCCTAAGCCCAAGAGCTGGAGGTTGCTGTGAGCTGTGATGCCACAGCTCTCTAGTGAGGGTAACAGAGTGAGACTCTGTCTCTAAAAAAAAAAATCTTGATGTTTTCTTAAAAAGTTAAACATATGCTTAGTAAATAACCCAGAAGTTCCATTGTTAAGTATTTACCTAGGAAAAGTGAAAGCATACGTCCACAAAATACCTTTACATGAATATTCATGGAAGCCAAAAACTGGAAACAAAAAAAAATTCATCAACAAATAAATTGGTAAGTTTGGTATATTCATAAAGGAAATATCACTCAGCAAGAAAAAGAAATGAACTATATGTACAACATAAGGGATGAATCCAGCAACAAAATAGTTCATATTATGTCTCCATTTATAAGAGGCAATATTCATTCATTATGATAAAATTAGTCAGTGGTTACCTGGCACAGGAGAAAGGAGAGAATTGACTGCAAAGAGGTATAAAGGAACCTCTTGGATGATGGAAATTTTCTCTATCCTGTGTGGGTGGTGGTTACAAGTATACGCCTGTGTTCATTTACAGAACAATACAGAAGATACAGGTATGTTTGTTTTACTGTATACAAAAAGTACTGTATTCAATTTTATGTTTAAAAATGTAGACTCATGGCATCTCAATCCAGTGAAATAAACTTCAGAGGAAACAATCTTATCGCTGCTAGACTTTGAGTCTTCAAAGTGAGTGGACTGTGTCTTACTCATCCTCAAGTTCACAGTTAGGTACTACTCGATTGAAGTTCCTTACATGACTCAGACTCATCCTGTACTTGAAATCAAGGTATAACAGAACAGCTGCTCTTTATTTCTATGGTGCTAAATGATACCAAGGGATCTAGGGTTCTGGTTATTAGTTTTCCAAAATTCTGTGGTGTTGGTAGTCCAAAAATGTTTCTCTTCATATGTTAATACATGTTGTCTGATGCCTCTCCACGTCAGACTGTTCTGCAAAAAAATTGACACTCTTATATCATGAGTCCAATACCATCCTTAGAGAAGCTATTTTAACTAAAAGCATCAGTGGAAAGTATTACTTTTTATGCTACATACTTTTTACCCTAAAGGATAAAGGAAAATGTCACTTTTATTCAGAGAAAATCCTTTGCAATTTCACAGACTCTGATTATTAAACTCAAATTTGCCATCTATATATTGCTTTATTGTATTTTTTGGCAACAGTGAAATACATTAGAAGTAGTTGGGTTTTAATGCTACTTTTGTTACCTTCATAAAACTAACAATTTAGGATACTTTGCCACCCAAACAAGCTGACAGCTACTGGCATCATGAATTTGATTTAAGAAATGTTATGTTTGGTGTAGTTAAAATTGTCCAAATAAGTTATCTTTGCTGAATGACCATTCTGATGTTGTGATTAACTATTCAAATCATCAGCTTCTTTTTTGCTATAGTTCATCCACAGAAAGAAAACTTCAATTATCTCTAGAGAAAAAAAAAAATCTCCTGATTTGTTAATTTCTGTGTAACATAGTGAAATGGAGAAAATGGGTAAAAGATTTAACATAATATCGGTAAAAGTTGGCCATTTATTGGGCTTGTCCTTAATTGAATGTTAGGTACAAAAATGTATAAGATATGGCCCCATGTGACAGACATGGGTCTCTGCAGAGTTTGGGTAAAATTTATGTGGATAATGTTGGACATATCCACATGACTTGAAGTATAGGAATCTTAGAATGAGATTAATCCTATAATTGCTCCAATTTTTTATTCAGTGATATTGATCTAACAGAGTAAGAACTGAACTAGGAATCAAATAATCTAACCAGTAGTTTGTATCACTTTTCACGTCACATATCTATCTCCCCAACTACAACATGGGACATTTCATGGTGGAAACTGTATAATTTATCTCTGTATCCAGAGACTCTAACAAAATGTCTATCAATAAGTCAGCATTAAAGTAATATTGTTGAATCAATGAACAGCAAATTTCAATCCCAACCATCTAAGAAGCTATAAATCGTGGCTCTTAAGCTTTTCTGATTCATGGACTCCTTTGAGGATTAGAAGAAAATTGTATCTTTACCAGAGACAAATTCACAAAATACAGTATTATGCATGTTATTTCAGGGGGCACATTGAATCCCACCTCTGGTCTATATAAGAGGCTTTTATATAGAATTTTAAAAATCACTAAGGATAATCTGCTATTTAATTTTTGAACTTACATATTCATAGTTGCACTTAACCTATTATACCTCCTAAAATGTCTTTTTTGGAACGATAAATAGTCTAAAAGACTACCATCCAAATTACTTGGTTATATTGCCAGCTCTGCCAGTAGCCAGCTGTGTGACTTTGGATAAGTCCCATATGTAATCTGGGCTTCAGTTCCAGACCTATAAATTAAGGACGTTGAACTAAAATGATTTCTAAAGTTCCTTATGGCTCTGAAATCCCCAGTTCCAAAGTATTGGAGTTTCCCCAGTGAAGAAAGAAATATGTGCTATGTAAATAATGACTTTACAATCTGCCATGAGGGGGAGGCACTAAGCATCAGATTTAATGACTTAAAAAAAAAATGATTTAAGTAAACTCTTTGCTGATAGGAGTCCAAAAATCAGCTTAGACCGATACCAATTGTCAGGACCGGCCAGCCTCCCAGTGCACAAGGAAGCAGATGGGCCTCTCTCCCCACTGGCTGTTTGACTTTCAGTATAGGCAAACTATTGGGAAGAGCTGTCACCCAAAATTACTTCTAATTCCCAAGTCTGAAATAAAGGATGCTTATGGAAAATAAGGTTTGGGCAAGAAAAGACACTAGAACTAATGGTACTATTTAAAATATAAAGTTCTTCCTACAATACAGAAGTCTCTTCTTTACATCAGATACAATATCCTATGATATTACATATGCAAGGAAGTATTATATTAGATTCATCTTTCTAAAATGCCACTTAAATCATTTCTTTCTCTACTCCCAAATTTTAATTGTTTTCCTACTTACCAACAGAGTAAAATCTAAGCTTCTCTCTGTCTACCTAAGGCCAACCCACCATCTGGCCTCAACAAACATTGATTTCCCCTATTCTCCTCAAAATAAGCATTCTGTTTGAGACAGATTAGTCAGCCAAGTCCTGCCAACACCTCCCAGCTTGCCTCCTCTGACACCATGCTCAGGTCACTGGCCAGTTCTAGTAATAGTAGATGATGAAATATGACCAAACTTCTTGATAAAAAATGTAGCTAGAAAAAAAAATTGGGAAACAAAAATTGGAAGGTATGACAGAACTTACACAAATGAGAGAGAGAGAGAGAGAGAAAATTACAGGCCAATATCTGGGAGAGAATGGAAAAATGAGATAAATGAGCAAAAGTTATCTGCCAATCCTGTAAGAACCTGGTGAGACATTAAGAGGATGAGTAGAGCTTTTAAGGGTCACAGCAGAAGACAAACATAAATTTGAGTTCAGAGCATACAAATGAAGAAGAGGGAAACATTTTAGCAAAAGAGTGAACAAGCTCTATTTCAGAGGCTAAAGTCCCAGGTGATCATTTTAATTGTAATTAAATTGAGATGATCCACTGCCTGTGAGAAACAGAAGTAAATCATCTGAAAAGGATGATGAAATAGGAAATTGTAGGGTCCACATAATCTCTAAATCATTTCATACATTGTATCCTGAACCCAATTTAAAATATCACCAGCTATAGAGGAAAGAGAACAACATTTTATAAATCAAGAAAAATGACAGATGATAGAAACAAACCTGTCAGAGACCTTCATAGTAGAGTCATCAGACGTAGATTTAAATTACGTGTGTTTGAAAAGCAGAAGACTGAGATTTTTTTCAGAAAATAGGAAAATAGAAAAGAACCTATTAAAAATCCTAAAACTGGAAAATGAAATAACTGATATTAACAATTAAAAAGTAAAATTAAAAGCAGATTAGACATTATGAAAGGGAGATTTAGCAAACTTCAGAAAAGGTCAGATAAAATGTCACAAATGGAGGATCGAGATTTTAAAAAGACAAAACCACAGAAAAGAGTATAACAAAGGAGGAGGAAAAAGAGTGTAAAAAGGTTGCAGAAAAAAAAGTAATATATATGTAATAATAACCCCAGACAAAGAGATAAGAGATAATGGAATTGAGGCAATATTTTAAAATATTGTCTGAGAATTCTTCAAAACTAAGAAAACACATCAAGTCATAAATTTAAAAAGACTATGAAGTCCAAACATGACTGATACGAAGAAAAAAAACTAGAACACATTATAGAACACTGTTGAAATAAAAAACAAACTGATTATTTAAAAAAGCTGGAAGAATAAAAGACAAATTACCTTCAAAGAAACGAAAATGGAATTGAGAGCTGACTTCAACAGAAGCACTCATAGAAGCTGTAACTGCCGACCGAATGTTTCGCAACCAGCAAATATTGTCCGTCAAAGATAAATGTAAAAGAAGAAAATATGAAGAAAAAGAAAATAAAAATGAAAATTTTTTTAGCAAAGAAATAGTACAGGGATTTCTTTAGGCAGAAGAAAAAGTTATCCCAAGGAGAAGCTGAAAGATAGAAGAAATGAAGAGCAACTTAAAGGATAAATGCATGGGAATGTAGATCATGGGGTGTGAACATATGAATTATTATACACTCCTGAACAATGGTGTAAATCACAAAGGGGAGAGAAAGAGTTGAATTTTAAGCTCTTTATATTCTCAGGGAAGAGATAAAAGTACAAACATGACAGACATTGAGGAGTTAAGGACACATGTTATAGTGACTAGGATAGCTATTAAAAGAAAAGTAAAACCATGTATAAACAACAAGCTGACAGAGAAAAAACTGCTGTAATGAAAAATTAATCTAGAAGGTAAGAAAAAAAGGAAAAAACTGAAAACCTAAGCATCATCATATATAGAGTGATAAAGTAGAATAAAAAGGACATGCATCAGTAGTTACATTAAATTTGAATGTGCTAAATATTTAAATTTTTAAAAGGTCAGAATGCTTAAAAATATTACACTTAATTATATGCTGCTTCAAGAGACAACTCAAAAATATATAGATACATAACACTGGAGGATAAAAAGGTAAAGAAAAAGATACCATGAATAACATTAAACGTAGCTATATTAAACAGGCAAAGCATACTACAAAACAAAAACATTAACAGATATGATAGAGGAAAAGGACATCTCATTTTGGGGAGAATAGGGGAAATCAATGTCCATTGAGGCCAGATGGTAGCTTGGCCTTACATACACAGGAAGAGTTAATAATTTTAAATGTGCAGGCCTTTATTAACAGAGCATGTAAATAAATAAGTAAAATAAAGGGCAGAATAAAAAGGAAGAAAGGACAAAAATCACAACCCTAGAGATTTCAACACATTTCTCTCAGTAGTTACAGACATAAAACAGGCAAAAACAATAATAATTCAACGAAACTCTAAAAGATTTGGCCAACAGAATGAATAAGCTATATATAATGGAGTGCCTAAACCACTGGAAAATATGAGTTATTTGCAAGGACACACAGAACACTTACAAAAATAGAGTATCTAACATTTGTAAAGGATTCAAATCATATAGAGTGAGCTCTCTGACCAGTGGAATTAAGTTAAAAATAACTTTTTCAAAATATAAGTTAAAAATCTCCAAATATTTAGAAGTTAACCAAACACTGTTAAACCATGAATCCAAAAAGAAATGATAATAAAAACAAAACATTTGCAAAATGAATTAAGATTAGGAAAAGAACAAAATGTGGAGGATACAACGATAGCTTTCATAGGAAGGAAATTATAATATCATATATAGTCTTACATTGTTTTCATATATAAATAGCTTTTATTATAAAAGAAAAAAGGCTATAAAAATCAATACTACAAGTATGTATCACTAGACATTCGATGAAGATATGTAAATCAAACTTAACAATAAGAAAACTCTAGAAGTAATAGATATAGACACAAAGAAAAATAAAATAGAAACAAAATTACAATTTAAAAAAAAAAGCAAAGTTAAAAGTTAACTCCTGGTAAAAGTGATTTAAGAAATAAAGAAGGCTCGGCGCCTGTGGCTCAGTGGGCTAGGGCGCCAGCCATGTACACCTGAGCTGGCAGGTTCAAATCCAGCCCAGGCCCGCCAAACAACAATGACGGCTGCAACCAAAAAATGGCTGGGCGTTGTGGCGGGCACCTGTGGTCCCAGCTACTTGGGAGGCGGAGGCAGGAGACTCGCTACAGCCCAGGAATTGGAGGTTGCTGTGAGCTGTGATGCCACAGCACTCTATCCAGGGTGACAGCTTTGAGGCTCTGTCTCAAAAGAAAAGAAAAAAAAGGAAATAAAGAAGAAAGGAAAAATAAGCAAGATCCACAATGAAAAAGGAGGCAGCAGGTCAGATGCTATAAACATTAAAAAGATACTAAGAGAATATTTGAAGATTGTTATGCTAAAACATCAAAACTCAGATGAAATGAAAATTTCCAGGAAAAAAATATTTTATCAAAACTGACATAAGATATAGAAACAGTGAGTACCATTAACTATTAGGAATTGAATTTATTCCTATTTTAAAAACATACCTATGAAGAAAAATCCAGACCAAGATAGGTGGTTTTTTCAGTTAATTCACTGAACAGTTAAGGAAAAAGCATTATAGATCTCACTTAAACTTTTCCAGAAGCTAGAAAAAATGGGAAAACTTTTCAGTTCATATTATGAGGTTGGCATAACATTGATACCAAAATCTGTCAAGCATATTTAAAAGGAATAAACATGTAGGCCTACCTATAATCACAGACAAAAATAATTAATGTTAAATTCAGAAATATTTATAAAAAAAGGATAATATATCGTGAAAGTTTGGGCATATTGAAGAAAAGGTGGTTCAACATTTGAAATTAATCAGTGTAATTGACCTCATTAATAAAGGAGAGAAAACCAGATCATCTCAACTGATACAGAGAAAATATCTGATAAAATTGAACAATTCACATTAATAAAAAAACTACCAGCAGGCTGGGGTGGTGGCTCACACCTTGTAATCCCAGCACTCTGGGAGGCTGCAGTGGGTCGATTGCCTGAGTTTACAGGTTCCCTGAGCCAGCGCCAGACTCCATTGCTAAAAAATAGCCTGGCATTATGGTGGGCGCCTGTAGTCCCAGCTACTCAAGGAGGTTGAGTCGAGAGAATCGCTTGAGAGCTTGAGGTTGCTGTGAACTATGACTCCCTGGCACCCTACTCTGGGGTGACAAAGTGAGACTCTGTCTCAAAAAAAAAAAAAAGAAAGAAAAAAGAAAAAGAAAACCTACTAATAAGCTAGAAACAAAAGGGGAATTTTTTATTTGAAGAAAAAAAAAGAGAGAGAGAGAGATTGCGTACATATATAAACCTATGGCAAAATCCTACTTAATAGAAAAATACTGAAAAATTTCCCTGAAAGATCAAGAATGATACAGAAACAGCCATTAATTCTGTTTGTGTTAAATATTGCACTGGAGATCCTGCTCAGTGTAATAACATAAGACGACGGGGAAAAGATAAAAGAATCAGAGTGGAGGAGATAATACTATTATTTGTAAATGACATAACTACATATATAAAAACTTTTTTAATGAAGACATCTGATTAAATTAGTGTATTAAGCAGAATTTCTGGTTATAAGGTCAATAAATCAAAAATTAATTGTACTTTGGCTCGGCGCCTGTGGCTCAACGGGCTAAGGCGCCAGCCACGTACACCTGAGCTGGTGGGTTTGAATCCAGCCCGGGCCCGCCAAACAACAATGACGGCTGCAACCAAAAAATGGCCAGGCGTTGTGGCGGGCACCTGTAGTCCCAGCTACTTGGGAGGCAGAGGCAGGAGACTCGTTTGAGCCCAGGAATTGGAGGTTGCTGTGAGCTGTGATGTCACGGCACTCGATCTAGGGTGACAGCTTGAGGCTCTGTCTCAAAAAAAAAAAAAATTAATTGTACTTTTATATAAGCAACAACTAGAAAATGAGATTTAAAAATAGGTATCTGGCTGGGCGCGGTGGCTCACACCTATAATCCCAGCCCTTGGGAAGTTGAGGCAGATGATTGCCTGAGCTCACAGGTTCGAGAGCCTGAGCCAGCCTGAGCCAGCCTGAGCCAGAGCAAGACCTCGTCTCTAAAAAATAGCCAGGTGTTGCAGCAGGTGCCCGTAGTCCCAGCTATTTGGGAGGCTGACCCAAAAGAATCACTTAAGCCCAGGAGTTTGAGGTTACTGTGAGCTATGACACCACAGCACTCTACCAAGGGTGACAAAGTGAGACTCTGTCTCAAAAAATAAATAAATAAAAATAGGTATCAAGTACCTAAATAAAGCTATAAGAACATATATAAGATCTAACCATAAAATAAAAAACATTATAGAAAATAATTTTTAAAGGACCTACATCGAGGGAGAGATATTTTTGCTCATGAAATAGAAAACTCATTACTATGAGGATCACTGTCAGCCATTTTTCCTCAAAATAATTTATAGACTCAATGCAATCAAAATTAAAATGCAAGGAGGCATTTTGTGGGGGGAAATTAAAAAATCTAATTCTAATGTTTACATGAAAATAAAAAAAGGCCAATAATATCTGAGTCATTCCTGAAGAACAAGAAAGTGTTATATAATCTATCAAGTTTCAATTCTTTAAAATGATGAAATGATGGGTCACATAGAAGATTGTATTAGAGAACATTTTTTATAATCTGATTTACAAAAGAAAGGATAATTTAAAGTCCTGCCTATTAAAAAAATCCTAAAACTAATTATATTAAAATTAAGAAATTTTATTCATTAAAAGATACCATTAATACTTTCCTGACAAGTCACAGGAAAGAAAAAGATATTATAATGAAAAGGCAAGAGAGAATGGAGAAAGAACCTTTGCTGGGCTCATAAACCACAAAGGGTTCATTTTTCTGATTTAATAGACTTCTTATCAATAAGAAAAACACTGACATTGCAATAGAAAAAGAATATAGGCACTTGATGAAACAGGGTATTCAGATGGACAATACATATTTGAAAAGGTCCTCAACCTTATGATTTACCAGGGAACTGAAAACTAAAAGTACAATAATGTTGCCACTATATTCCCACAATATTAGTTAACAATAAAAATTAGTGACAACACCAAATGTTGTAGAACATGTAGATGAATAGAAAACTCATCCAATACTGTTAGGAAAACATCTGACATAATTTACTCAACAAAGATGTTGTCAGACATCTTTCAGGTAAATGCGATGCTGGTCCAGGACCAAAAAATTCCATCTTGAGGCAAATAGTCAACAGAAATAGTTTTAAGGTCAAAAGATATGTTTACCAAAAGATATTCACAAGAACATACAGAGAAAATTTATTTATTCTAGCTTTAAGGTAGAAACAATCTATTTGCCAATCATAGAGGGCTTTAGATTCTCTTTGGTTGAGCTAGTGTAAAGAAGAACTGAGAAACGATCTTTGGAAAGCTTTCTGCTCTTACTTTTGTCACCCTTTATGAGGAGGTGTCAAAGATGTCATCATCTTTGATGCCTTTGGTGAAGTCTGGAAACTTTCTGAACTCTTCTACAGCTTCTACTGAAATTACATTGGCTTTACCACAGGAGATTTTCTGGGAGATGGTGTGTCACAAGTTAAAATTCTTGAGATAACTACTTGATGCTTGGAAATCTTCTACCCCAAATTCCTATGAGAATTTTATAGTGACTTCTTGGATGATCAGACTGGAGATGTGGGTGGTAACTGTCCTAATGTGTCTGAATCAGCTTGATGTGACTTCACTGGCTTCATGGAGGTAAGTTTTCCTCCTTTTCTGCTGTAGATCCCTGCTTTCTTTACCACATCTCTGCAAGTACTCATGTTTATGTTTTTGGATGTGGCTGTGTGTGGTCTTACTAGCACCGAAATGTTCCACCATCTTTCTTTGGCTGCTGCTTTCCAGAAAATGTAGATCAATCTTTTCTTTCACCATCAGCTTTGTGAGTTTTTCCTTTGGGCTACCGTGTCTGGACTAACAGTAAAATTTTTCAATAATTGTAAGTACCACCTACGATTCAGTCCAGTCTTTCAAGTTGAAAAAATCTTCGGTAATATGTGATAAACAATTGCATGTTAGGCTTAATCCAACATGATAATAACAAAACATGAAAAATAACTTATACTAAAGACAAAATAATACAACTAAGGGACAAAACCAACACCGCTGTTCTACACCAAGGGGTAGAAGGTATTGGTAGGCTATGTGGTATTTTCCTCTGAGAATCGTCCCTAATGCTGTCCACTAATGATACACGAGTACAGCTGAGAAGTCCTTGAACTAAGGGCAAACCCAGTTTTTCTTCTGATGTCTGTTACAGAACATTCACTTTCCACCCTGCCCCTCAGTGAATAGGCAACAGAAATCAAGGCAGAAGATACAGAGCACAGAAGGAGGTACAGAAACACTCTTTAAGACCAAACAAAACAGAATTGGACAGTTGGCAGACTCACCCACACTCTATGAACTGTGTTCCATGCTCTTTGGATAAGCCTGAATAAGATCCCATGTTCACAGCACTGAACCCAATTGTACCCCATATCAGCAACATTGCATCAGGACTTTGTACTCTCCATTTCAGATTTAAGGAGCTAGATTTATGTAGTACCCCTGTTCCCACAGGCTGTATGATACTTACACAGCCTTTCAAAGGAGACACTGCTTGGCAGAGAGGAGCCTCTCCAACAATGGCTATCATCTCTTGCTCCTATTCCTATTTTCTCATTCATGGGGAAGGTGAAAGGATGCGTGTATATCCAAGAAGGTATTCATTTTCAAAGTTCTCATGTATTAGACTAGTACACATTGGTCCTTATAGGGATTGTTCTAATTCAATAGACAGAAACAGCCAGAAAACCACTAGGACAAATTAGATGCATAGCATAGCAGACACATAATCAAGGTAGGTTCTACCAGTTAGGTTGATTGACGCATGAACTTAACGGGCCATGTCCATGACCTCATCCATACTAGACTATACCAAATAGTGTTTAAGATTTTTTGCACTAAACCCTGACTTTCTGAAGTCAGTAATGATAAACTCAGGAATCATTGAAAAATGTAGATGCCTTAATTTCAATGGGAAATAAATTTTTCATTTCTTCTCCTTAATTTCTGAAGGAAATCTTACAACTTCTTGATTATGAACTTGTTTCCTGTTACTAAGGTCAAAATACTAGCCCACCTTACACCATTCCTTGTTGGGGGGGGTGGAGAATGTAAAAGAATAAATGAATGAAAGAGCAATGACATCTCAGTATTATGGCAGAAAGAAGAATTTGCTCCATAAGTCCTCTGTCCTCTGTTTTAACATTATTCATTCATTCAAACATTCATGAAGCTAGGCATTGAGTAAAGGTTGATAATGCAAACATGAATTTAAAAAAAAAGAGAAAGAAGTATTTCTCTATGATTCCTGAATCTAGCAGTGGATCAATTCACAAATAATGATCATTCAGCCATAGCAGTGTAATAGACGTTATAATAAAATACTTACAGAGGTCATGGAGGCCCAGGGAATGAAAGACCTAACTACAAATAACTTTTCAAACAGTGATTAAGTTTCTATACCGAGTAGTACTTCAGGAAGTCATTGATGTCAATTATTTGATTCCTAAAGTCCTATGATGGAGATATGCACACTTTCATTCCCACCCTCCTCCTTTCCTAGAAAAACAAAGGCTGAGAGAATATCTTGCTTTTATATATTATTGGATTATATACATACTACACTACAGAAAATTCTAGAAAGAGACTCTTACTCTTTAAGCCATCAATTCTACTCCTAAGAATTCAACCTATCTGATTCCATGATTATATGACAGAATATTCTGGATCAAGTATATCTTTAGTTAAAATTCTTTTACATTAGAGTGGAATTTGTGAAGATAATCAGACTGATGCCCCATGAGCACAGAAATACCCTTGGATGTTTAAAAACATAGGCTCATATATCCGGGGGCAAAATGGCCGACTAGAAGCAGCTCCCGAGAGAGGCTCCTGACCAAGGGGAAGGATAACGTCCAGAAAATGCCCAATTGAGCTGAAGACTGGGAGCCCAGCCAGGAGAGAAGTGATAGCTGCAGATCACCTATGCTGAGGCAAGCTGCAACTCCAAGAAAGCAAGGTTCAGGTACAAAATTCATCTGAAAGGAAAAGTATCCATCCCCTCCCCCAAGAAAGCTGTGGTCTTTTTTGCTTTCTGTTTCCTTTCTTTTTTTCTCTTTGTTTACTCCTGCAGGTTTTCTACAGACAAACAGTGAACTGTGGACCTCTTGTCCCACCCCACGGGAGAGTGCTGTGGGAAGTGGGAATTACTCCCCTGCTGTGACTCTAAACACTCTCTCACTAGGCAGAAAATTTGAACTAAAGTTTTACCATCCATTCTGAACTTCTAGTATGCCGTTCCCCCCTTACCTGACAAACCAGAAGCCTAACCCCTGCTGAGACTGTGGGAGGAGGTTCTAAAGCAGCACCTCCACTCGCTGTCTGCTAAACCAAGTGCCACACTCGGCAAAGGACTCCAGGGGCTGCACCGAGCCTCCCCCTCCCAAACAGCCAGCCGCAGCCAGGAACCCCAGTGTACGACCCTGCTCAGCTGACCCACCTTAGCACCCAGATGCGCCCCCCTCCAGGGGCTGTGGTGGGCAGGAGCAACCCTGACAAAGGCCACACAGCCT
>CAUYRH010014947.1:0-18664 GCA_963574655.1 Perodicticus potto
TATTTTCAAGACTTGGAAAAAATGGAGACTTTGCAGCATTTGTACTAACTTGGATGGAAGTGGAACACATTATTCTTAGTGAAACATCACAGGAATGGAGAAGCATGAATCTAATGTATTCAACTTTGATTTGAGGACAATTAGTGACAATTAATGACACAGTGGGGCATGAGGGAAGGAGAGAGCAGACAGAGAGAGGGAGGAGGGAGGGGGTGAGGGAAAGAAAACAAAAAAAAAGTAAAGAAAATAGTGACTAATTCTCACATAAATTGGATTCAATTTTGACCAAAGTACATTACTTAAACATTAATCTTTAATTCAACTTGTTAATATGTTGTTTAGGATATTGCATTATCACTTATAAGTGTAATATGTTTGTAATTTCCCTTTATAACAATAGGGTTTCTCCAGTTTCAATATCAGGTGTATCCAGAGCAAGTAGAATGATTTTGAAATATTTCTTCTTTTTCTGTTGTCTAGAAGATTTGACATGATCTGTTTTTTGAAACTCTCCTTTACTTTTATATATACAATATTAGTTGTCTATTTTTTGAGACTTTGGAAAATAAGAAGTTAACTGATGACTTCATACTGAGCCTCAGAGTCAAAGCACTCTATAATGTCTTATTTGACAAAGTGAACGTTACTTTCTTGGCATTATTATTACTAATATTGCTTAATATTTCAATGCAGTAATCATCTGTTTTCTTTTCTGAATGTATTTATCTTTGTTCATTCTTTACGTGGTTTTTGTTTCTAGTCCGTATCTTTCTTAAACATTGTTATTGTTATTAAATTGTAAGCCTTTTAAATTCTGTGAAGGCAAAAAGTGGAAACCTAATTAACACATGTATATGTAAAAATAAAAAAATAAAATTATGCTGTTTATAGTGTGTTTACAACTGTCATTAATGTTCCGTATATTTAAAACTACATTTTAAGTATGTAATTTACTACAGTAAATTCTCACATAGTGAGGTAATTTTAAAATCTCCTGGGGACATTAGGAATGAGGTTGATAGTTTGTAAGAAAATTTCTTTATATCTTCTATATTTTGTGCTGTTCTAGAAATGAATGGAATTTAAATGATATTCTGGGCTTGTTCAGTGACATTAAATACAATTAACATTATTAATTACCTACTCTATTCTAGGCAGTTTGTTAGCCTTAGTTTCTTTCCATTATTTCCTTCTTTCTGTTTACCTTGATCTTTGATTTTTGATGGGACCTGTGGAGAAGTTCAAGGTTTCCACCATATCATGTAGAACATTCCTTTTAAAAGCATGTGAGTTTTGTCTACTGACATTGTGATGCTCTAGCATAAAAGGTTTATTAGCTAAACCATTTTCTAGAGCTACTTTTCTTCTTTTCTTCTATAGATTCTATTCAGTTCTTTCATTAGTGTCCAGGAGAAAAAGCAAGGCCAAATTGTATCTTGAATACCAAGATCATAACATGTATAACATGTCAGGCAAAGGAAAGGTTATTTGAAGGCTATGAAAGTTTTCAGCTACCAAATTGGAATAATAAATTAATGTGCATGTATAGGACCGTGGATGCATATTCTAGGCAGGATAAGATTGGTTTCAAGCCGGAAGGGTTATGAATCAAGTGTAATTTTTCCTAGAGCATGGGTGGGTACTTTGGGATTATTTTGTAAGTAGGTCTATTCCCTGTAAAAAATTTTATTGAGATATTGAGGACTCATTTAGTTACTGACCTCTAAATTTTATATGACTTATATTAAATTGACAACCATGTTCATATTCATTTTATTTTGCTGTATTTTGTTTTAGAAGCATACATTTCTTATTTTCAGCAAATTATGTAACTTTTCATGTCTTTATTACACTTATACAGTAGAACCTCTATAAGTTGACCACTCAAGGGACTGTAGCAAACTGGTCATCATACAGAGGTGGTCAACATAAGGAACTAGGCCTCCTGTGCTGATACGTACATGAGGTCCGTGCCCAGTCCATGAAAATTATGTCAACTTAAAGAGGTGGTCAATGTAGGGAGGTGGTAAATTATGGAGGGTCTCCTGTATTTACATATATCTTTTTAGACAAGATTTCTTTCTTCTTTCCTTCCTTCTTTCCTTCCTTCCTTTCTTTCTCTTAATTAAATCATAAAAGCATAGATCATGTATACATTAATGCATTTATGGGGTGGGGTTTCAAATGCTCCTAATATTTAGCCTCCTAACAATTTAAATTCTGTAATAAAACATGGACATCTTGAGTAACAATGATATTAAAGTCAACATTCACAATGCTCTGATTTAGATCTAGCAAAAGTAATATACAGATTTTCCCCTAGTTTCATTATCTTAATGGTTTAAATTGAGGCCTTACTGAAAGTCTAATTTCCTTAAGAAGAGAAACTGAGGGTGGCGCCTGTGGCTCAACGGATAAGGTGCCGGCCTCATATGCCGGAGGTGGAGGGTTCAAACTCAGCCCCGGCTGCAAAAAAAAAAAAAAGAAGAGAAACTGAATATAGCAAATTCCCTTATTTCTTTTCTCTTAATCAAGTTCCATCTGTGGCACTTTTATAGCAATGTCACCATTATTTACATTGATTGTGAGTTGTTAATGTCCTAAATGTTTTGATATGCACTATTTAACTTTCACAGTAATTCCCTAAGATAAAGACAATCATTATTCGTAGGAGAGGTATATGAATTTGTATTCCATAGTAGAACAGTTTATTAGAATGAAGCTGAGATTCAAAACTTTTTCTCTCTGACATACTCTACATGCTTAGCATTAAATCCAAGATCAATCCAGGTGAGGTGGCTCAGAACATCTTCTGAATATTACGTTAGAATACTGGCTGTTTACCAGAATTTTGTTTGGTTTTTCAGTCTTTTTCACTGAACTGCCAAGTACACAAAATTTCTCATAATGCACTGTATAATTATATTACTTATCATTTTAAACATAGATTAAAATTTGCAAAGCCTGCCTTAGATTCCCCCATAATGTCCATCTATAGTTGGAATTATACTGGAAAATGAGACTAAAGAGTTTCTCTTAAAGACCCTGATGAATAATTATATTTCTAGGATGGAGAAATTAGTCACACATCTAAGAAATGAGAAGATTCTAAAGTTTTTACCAGTTCTTAAATTTATTAACCTTCTTGGAGTTTGTGCTGGGGTTTAAAATGATTCTTTTAGATCTTTGTTAGAGTTTCTCAACCTTAGCACCGTGGGCATTTTGAGCAGATAATTAGTAGCTGTGAGAAACTGACATATGCATTGTTTGGTGCATCACAATACCCGTGGCCTCTACCCACTAGAGGCAAATTGCAGTCCCCAGTTGTGACAAAAATATCTCTAGGTACAGCCAAGGACCCCTGGAAAGGGGGCCAAATTTCCCCCAATTGGAAATCACTGATCTATATATACAGACTTCCCAGAGATGCAAAATTTCCTTATTTTATGGAATACAACCAAATACCATCTCTTTCTGAGAAATGAGTATTCTTATTTCATTGTTGAAGGAAACTCCTAAATGACTACTGTTTTGTGCTTGTAATTACTTTCATATATTAATTGCATTACTCTTTCAACCCAATTACCATTTAAGATATTCAGAAAGCCTGAGTGTTCTAAGATCCCACTCAAAGTGAAATGGGAAATCCTTTTAACTGATAACTCATAAAGAAATATTCTAGAAAAGGAAGCCTTTTTTCTATTGTAACTGGCATTACTTACAATTTCACAGATGCTTGTATTGAGTTGGGGTTGACAGACTACAAATTTCATCATTCCAGGTTATTTTTTTTTTTTCTGGTCTTAACATTGATCATTGGTTGTCGTTATTCAGGACCACTCCTCCAGGTTTCTTAAATTCAGGTCTCAAAACTCAGGGCTTCAGATAGGACTTCTTTCTTCTCACAGGGTCTACCTTCCAGGCATATTACTCCACTCATTTCTGAGAAATCAACTTAGAATATCAAAGAATGAAACAAAATGGCTAAGGTACTGAAGAGCGTGACAACTGGTGACCACTTCTTTATACTGGCATAATTCAATGAGGCATCCAAATAACTTTAAAGAGTCAAAATTACTTTCAAGGTGACTGTCCATCCTTTTCCATATTATAAAGTAGATGCCAATTTCTCTGTCCAAAAGATAACTGATCTTTTAGGCTAAATGGTGAATAGTTCATGCTGTCAGCTTTTATGCTAGACAGTGATGCAATCTCCTTACAAAGGCAATCTGTTTTACGGATAAATTACAAAAGCTCAGTGGCTACAGATGCAGAAGAGGATAGGGAAGAAAACCTCACAGGCAGGGTTGTCCTTATTTGTGAATGTCATTGCAAAGCTCATTCTGGTTCATGGCCAGATGCTTCCTGGTCTATAGAAGGGCCAATCCACTAGTTTGTGTTTTTTGGTACAAAGAGCTATTTTTGTTATTAAGTGCAATTGCCTTCATTTGGAAGCACTTAAAATGAGCACATGTTCTTTCTGGCAAGCTATTCCACTTTCATTTTATTAAATGATTTATTGGATGGCTCCCAAAATGATTACCTAGAAATGTCAGGTAAAGGTTAATTCAATACCATGGGGCAAAGTGGTGTGAGGCTGAGTCACATGAGGCTGATTAGAGCATTTGCCTTAGGAAAGGAAAGGGGATAATTGAGTGTAACACCATGGCTACCTGACATGATTTTTAAGTTTTCCTGTTGATAAATAAATACATTTCTGAATGCCTTTTCCATCTCAAAATAGTGGTAATATTCTTGAAAGAATAGCCATACTTCAGCATTTGGTAGTAAGGATTGGAATAACTTAGGAATATTCTTTATTTCTGCTGAAGCATTCTCTCCAAATGAGATTATGTTATGGAAGAAATAAGTGGCATGATATGGCAAGGGGGAAGGTAAAGAGTATTTTTGGGAATGTATTACTGCATAGAGTTTTTGAGTATAGAGAGGCTTTAAATGAGAAAATGCTTGCTTGATTCCTGGCTTCATAGTCTGTCTACTAAACATATGATGTGACCAAATTCTTCAACCTCTTAAGCTCTAGTTTCCTCATCTGTAACATGAATAGTGCAGAACACATTGAGTACCAACTATATGCCAGGAATGGTTTTAAATTCTAGTAAGAGTGAGAGAAAACAAGATCATTATCTGTCTTCATAGAACCTGAGATTTGGGGAGTTTGTATGCTTGGTTGGGAAGATAGCTATGAATTAAGTAGTCATGTAAACTTATATAAAATTTTAACTGTGATAAGTGCTATGAAATAAAGGAATAGAGTGTTTTAATTCTGCATTGTTTTCTGAGTCTGAGAGATCAGGAAACTTCCTCAAGAATCTGATAGTAGAGTTGGATATCAAAAATTAATAGACATTAACTAAATACTGTGGTCTAAATAATTGTGTCCCCTCAAAATCTGCATGTCAAAACCTATTTACCATTCTGTTGGTTTTGGTAGTTGGGATATTTGGGAAGTCATGCGTTTATAAGGATAAAGTCCCCATGAATGGGATTAGCGCTCTTACATAAGAGGTATCAGAGAGTTGCCTTGCTCTTTCCATCATTTGAGGACACAGCAGAAAGGCACTATCTATGATTCAGAAATTGGGTCCTCAACAGACATCAAATCTACCTGTGCCTTGATCTTTTCTTCTTCCAGAACTGTGAGCAATAAATTTATATTGTTTATAAGCTACCCAGTCTCTGGTGTCTGGTATTTTGTGATAGCAGCCCAAACAAGCTAAAACACTAAGAGAAGGTGGGGAGAGAGACAAAAGAGATTTTTCATATGGATAGTAAGATCAACAAAGGCCCTATATCAGGAATATCTTAGGATCAGGGTGACCGTCAGGGCGACTGGTGCCTCAGGAATGAAAGAGAAGAGTGATTTGTGGTATGGCTGGAGATGTCAGGTTCAAACGTGAAACATGAAGGGCCTTTAGATCAAATTATGGATTCTATTGCTTTTTTTAAATTGGTGGTGATGACATGACTGTATTTGTATTTTAAACTCTGGTTACAACACGAAGATGTGAAGGATAGGGATGGTTCCTGAGACATCTTAATAAGGAGGCTGCTGCTATAGGGAAGGTGAGGGCTGATGACCTGTTGGGTTAGGAAGACAGTGTCAGGGGCAAGAATTAATGGCATTGAGAAGGTAAAATTGGTACATGTTCGCGGTGGTTCTTGTTGTTATTATGATTCTTTTGCTGTTCTTGCTTTTGAAATTGAAATTCTTGCTTTTGAATTAGAACCAATCCCTTCCCCATGCATAGAAAAACTTCCTGTAAATGGAAACCCCCCCTTTTCCAGATATTTAATTTTTTGTAATTATCACCTTTAAGCAAAAATCTTTATTCAGCAAGTTGAAATCTTCTAGTAGATTCTGGGAGGTCCAATATTAGACCTCAAATTGCATCCAGCTCCTCAGTCTGGCTGTAGAGCCCAGGTTTTCCAATAGAAACTGTGGTGTTCCATTCCTGCATGCAACAATCTTAAAGGTAGGAAGAGAGGGGGGTTTGGCCGTGGGTAAGGGTTAGTCTCCTTCTCTCTTTCAATTAATATGTTGAAACAGAACATTGAGGAGTCAAAAAATGCCAAATTTGAATTGGACTTTCATTACTAATCTATTTTGTAAATGTAAGAGAGTGGGATATATTTTATTTAGAAATTTTATTACTTGATTTCTACACTTCTAAATATTTTAACTTATAGTGTTGGGCTTTAAAAATCTGGGTAGATTGTTGTCTAATCAATAGTCAAGCACATACTTAAAGGCAATCATTTTTGACAGTGATAAATATGTGATTGAAATAAGATAGGGAGAAGTGATAGGGACCTCCAGAAATAGCAGCTCCTTTAGATTGTTTGTTGAAGGGAGTCCTTTTTGAGCAGTGACAGAGATATGAGATGAATAAGAAGGCACTCATTAGAAAAGTTTTGGGGTAGGAAATTTCTATCAAAAGAAAAAAGAAAAAACCAAAACCAGATGCAAAGTCTCTAAAAAGAAGAACTTGGAGCCTCCAAAAGGAAGAAGGGCAGCACAGTTGACATATAGTGAAAGCAAGTACCTATAGTATGTTGGAGTTAGATGGGTCCGCTAGGAGTAGATCCTACAAGGCTATGAAGATCATGATTTTTAGAATATGTTGATTCCAAGTGCAGTGAGAATCATTGCAGCATTTTACACAGAAGATCTGCATGATCTGATTTACACTTTACAATGACAAATCTGGCCACTCAGTGGCAAAGGAATTGTAGACATATAGGAATGGAAGCAGGAAAATCATATACAAGGCTACCCACAGTGGTCCAGGTTGATGTAGATATGTCTCAAATTATGTTCTGGGCACTATGCTGGGCATTTGTGGTGAAAATACTTTGAGAATGTATTTAGAACTATTACATTGAGTTCTATGAAAACTTTTAGCAACTAATCATATGCTGAATTCCTTTTGTCACAACGCCATTTAGCCTATCCCTCAGCAACCTGTTTTTCAACATCCCCTCGCCCTGAGATACAACAGCAGAAGAAAATCAAATCTAATTAATTTAAATATTATTTGAAGATGAAACAGAGGAATTGGAAGAGGAGGCTCAGGCTGGATTCTATGATGGGTCACGTGATAGCAGCTGACAACAAAAAATTTAGGAAGAAACAGGAAAGAGTATGAAGAAATAGCACAAATTTATTCCAGTGTCATGTCAGATGGAATTAGAACAGAAATATTTGGCTTATTCATAGAACTATAGTATATCATGCGAGGCCTTTGCAAAATGAATGATTAAGCAATGTTTTCAGTTTATGCTATTGAATTATTAAAATGCATAAGGGAGTTTACTGATGACAGAAAGTTCCGTTTATCCAATAAGTATTTCTTGAATACTTCCTGTGTGTTGCCTGAACCAGGAAATACAGAGGAGATTCTAGTTCTTGACTTCTTCAAACCCACAATTTAGTAAAGCCTTCGATTTTTAAGTCTTTTTAATCTGTGGGGTTTTTGTTTGTTTTTCAAGACAGAGCCTCAAGCTATCGCCCTGGGTAGAATAATGTGGCATCACAACTCACAGCAGCCTCCAGCTCCTGGGCTCAAGCGATTCTCCTGCCTCTGCCTCCAAAATAGCTGGGACTAAAGACAGCCGCCACAATGCCCAGCTATTTTTTTTGGTTGCAGCCATCGTTGTTGTTTGGCGGGCCCAGGCTGGATTCGAACCTGCAAGCTCAGGTGTATGTGGCTGGCACCTTAGCCTATTGAGCCACAGGCATCGAGCCTTTATTTATTTATTTATTTATTTTGAGACAGAGTCTCAAGCTGTTGCCCTGGGTAAAGTGCCATGGCGTCACAGCTTAAAGCCCACAAACTTTTGGTCTTAGGCGATTCTCATGCCTCAGCCTCCCAAGTAGCTAGGACCACAGGTGCCCACCACAATGCTTGGCTATTTTTTGTTGCAGTTGTCATTGTTGCTTTATCTGGCCTGGGCCAGGTTTGAACCTTCCAGCCTTGGTATATGTGGCCGGTGCCCTACCCACTGAGTGCAGGAGCCACCCTGTTTGTTTTTCTTTTAATTTAAAAAAATGATCACAGTTTACTCTTTCTCTACAAAAAAAAAAAAAAAAAGAAAAAAAAATCAGGTTATTTTTTGAATTTTCTCTTTATCTTAATATTATCTTCTTTACATTTCAAGCTTTCAGAAAAAGGAGTCTTTGGCAACTGTAGTAATCTTTTCTTTATTACAACCCTATTACCGTGAATATCTTTAATATTTAGTGAAATTGTTATTAGCCCCAAATTCCTTTTCTTGAAAGTAAATTGCTCCTGAGGTTATTTTAATGTTCCAGTCCCGAGAAATGAAATTAACCCTTTTGGCTTTTCTTTGTCGAAAATAGCCAATTACCATTAAACTAGGTCTTGATTGTGTGACTGAATGGCAGAGAACTTCTTTATAAAAAGAATGATTTTTGATTTAAAAATATCAAAATACATTTGTTGCACAGTGTCAGTCCCATTGTGCTTATGATATCCTTGTTAGAAATAGCAATTTGATTGCTTTGACATTATTTTTTCCTCGATGATTTTAGACTTCCACAAAAATTATATTTTCAAATTGCCTTTGCAAAAGAAACTTCCTGAAGCCCACGTTGTCATTAATAACATTAATAATAATTGAGATATGAAATGTCTTGATTGTATGTGAAGGTATTATGTATGTGAAGGTATTTATATATATTATTTTACGTAAGTATAGTATATATTTTGTATACTTCATTTTATAAAACTTACATTGTTTGTTTACTCCCTTCGAGGAAAAAGTCCCCACTGGAATGTAAGAAGTTGGGTGTTATAACTGCCTGCTTTCATATTATACTTAAGTAGTTTACCTAGTGCTTGATCCATAGGTAATTCTCAATAAATATTTAACTGACTTTCTAAATGCGTGGCACTCAGAGATTAAGTGGCTTGCCCAACGTCATACAACTAGTGTAGATCTGTATTCCTCCAAAGACCATTTTCAGTGAGTTTTATATATAGTTTCAAGGGAAAGTTCAAAGCCCTGCTGGGATTGGATATTAGCAATTTCTTATGTCATTTAGATTTATCTAATAATGGTGGAGCTGAAGATCTGCTATACTTTCTGTTACCTCATTTGGGAGAAATTTTTATTCTCAGATAAATATTAATAGAATCAGACTCCTATTAAACACAAATGACACACTGTGAAGTTTTTTCTTCTTATTGTAGCAATATTTTACCATCATGTTCCAATTTAGTTCCAACAGAAGTAACGGAACAATAAATGTGAAGTCCTCCTTTCTCGAAAACCCATATAAAGTTATTAAGTTTTTCTGTCTGCTGTCTATCCTACCCTAAGTGAGTTTAGAAGTTACAAATTTTCTCTTCTAGAGAAATTATTGATACTGCCATCATTGTTGCAATAATAAACTTCGGGTGATTTTATGTTTTTTGTTGAAGTGAGTTTCAGCTTCTCCTCTGAGCATTTAAGGTGCTTCCTTTTCTTACACTCTCTTCTAAACATCGATACTCAATTACATCTTCTGGTCTCACTACCAGAAAATTCAACTGATGCTTTAAAATGCAAGGAGACTGGGGGGCTGGCCCTCCCCTTAGCATATGTGGGATGCTCCACCTTTGAGCAGGAATTACCACCACAATGTCTGTCTTCTTGCATCTCTGCTTACAAGAAACCTACTATCTCCATAAGGAGACAGTGGTAACTTCTCTTTTCACATCTGTGTCTTTTTCATGGCTCTTTCCTATAGACTACACCCTCTTATTGCTGACTTTTTTTTTCTAATTTAAATAGATTTAGGGGACACAAGCCATTTTGTGTTACATGGCTAAATTGTTTAGTGGTGAAGTCTGGGCTTTCAATATTCCAATCACACCTGAAGAGTGTACAACCAAAAGATAATTTTCCATCCTGTACCTCTCTTCCATTCCTCCTGATTCTGAATCTCCTGTGTCATTAATTCACTCTGAATGACCATGCACACTCTTTACTGAGCTCCTACTTGTCAGTGATAGCATGCAGCACCTGGTTCTTTGTTCCTGGCTTACTTAAAATGATGGCCTCTCATTTCATCCAACTTGCTGCGAAAGGCACTATTTTTTTGTTGACGATGGCAGTAGTACTTCATGGTATGATTGAACCACATTTGAGAGCCCCAAGCAAGTTCTGAGTGAATACACTTTATTTTTAAGGATTAGGGTCCAGTTTATCAATTGAGAAGGACTCAAATGTTTTGGATTGGAGCATCCAAAGTTATTAAGTTTTTCTCTTGTCTATCCTACCTTAAGTGAGCAATGATTCTCTTCTCATATTGAACAGCCCTTTATTCTGCCCTAGTTAAGACCTTCCTGCATGAAAGCCTCAGGAGGAATAAACAACAAGTGCATCTAATATAAATCCTACGGTTATTTTTATAATCTGTAAAATGGTGTTGGTGCAGTCCAATACCCTCCCCCTCCAAACATACCAGTTTTTTTTTCATTAAATTATTTTCTCATTCAGAATTCATCTTGAATGGGTGCCCCAGAATTTCCTTCTTTCTTTGAAAGTTTTCCCTTTTTATCAGTTCCTCAGTCTTTTGGTCCTCTCTTGCCACGTTGGGATTCATTATACCATACTGAACAGGTACTGCCTGGACTTTGAAGCCTCATGTATTTTGGAAAAACAGTTTAAGCTCTTGATATTCCTTGGGATAAAGCATTGAGAGCAAACAAACTTCTCTTTGGATGATAAAGAGTTCTTTTACAAAACAATTTCAGTGAAGGATCTAGAAGGTAGGACCATGAAAATACACATGCCACATGAGTAGGACCATGTTACCTCATGGTAGAATTCCTTGGCCTTAGTAAGTGCTCAAGAAAAATTATTACATGTGTATTTACCTCTATGCTCTGTTTTTACCAATACTTAATCAGAGGTGAGAACGTGGAGAGAAGTGAGACAAAAGTGTCTGGGAGTGGGCAAGAAATTCTCCTGGGGCAAGCAAAAAAGAGAGGAGCTGAATTTTTGTTGTTCCTTCAGTGTTACCAAACTGCTACTTTGGATACAGACCTCTTTTAATATTTCTTCAAATGGAGAATAAGGAATTATACCTGTCACAGTAATATTTTGAAAGCCTTTGAGTTTTTTGTTCAAGGAACGCAAGCCTTGTCTCCTCTCTGTTTTGTTTAGGATAAATTCAATAGCACAGTATAGAAAGAACCAAAGGGACTACATGTGGGTAATGTGAACATCCTAATCACATTAAGATGGTTACTTTTTCATTGAGAGAACTTTTTACAAATGCTCTTCCTTCTCATCATGAGGTTTATACAATTTTTTTCTTTGAGTTTCTTGAAATCATAGATTTCCATCACTTTTCAGATTATGAGATTTAGTTTTTTAGATACAAATTTATAGTTTCCTTGCCTGGGAACTTCCAAACTGTTCTCAGCATGTGTAGAGAGAAGCAGAAGTTTGGGCTTTGCCCAAGAATCTAAAAACAACCAATTCATCTAACTTCCCATTTATGTCTTCAGAGAGCTTTTGCCAATTTTCCTAATCTATTTACCTATTTATTACTTTGTGTTAAGGCTATTAGATAATCAGGTTACAGCTACTAATGTCTCATCACATTCCATTCTTACCTCCTCTGAATGCTGTCTATCCTATCCTGTGACTTTTGCTGTATTTGGGGCTTGAACTTGAGATAATTTCCATCTACATCTTCTCTTCCTTTCTATGTCTCCAGCTACTTAAGTACAGGGAATAATTACTTTACATTTTAAAAATGTCTCCAATGTGTTGATAATTGAGTGCCCATTAAATGTCTGTTAAGAGCTTAATTTAGGTAACATAGCACATCAAGAGAAGCAGGGCGAGGTGTTAGAAAATGCAGGGTGAGGAGTCTGAGTCTTTGTTCTGAAGCTCTACATTTACCACTGTTAGATATGTCATCCTATCAGTCCAGGGCTCTGACTAAAAAAAAAAAATGGCCCTTCTACAAACTCAGAACCCCTCCTTGTCCAAAATTTAGTGGGGGTTGTAAAATATTTCTTAGGTGGTTCTGATGTGAAGGTCATAAAACCTTGTGTGTGTGTGTGTTAGATAATTGCACCACTTTGGCTCCCTATCCCGATTATCCACTGAAAAGCTCAAACTTATGGCCCTCCCCCTACCACTCTTCATGCCAGAGCGGTAACACCTTATTGGCTGTTCTACCATCCCTACACCTCCCCTAACCGAGTCTATATAAGGCGCTCTTGTTTTTTGTTCCCTCTCTCTCTTCACTTCTCTTCTCCTCCTCCTCTCCCCCTGTCCCCCTGTGTCTTCTCTCTCTCTCTCTCTCCCCCCCTCCCCACCTCCTTAATGCTGCTCTGCAGCTTCCCCACCAATAAAGACCTTTCATACAAGCCTTAGTGGTCTGTGAGGTTTTGTGCCGGTCGAGTGCCATCTTTCAGTGTGTGTTGTGAGAAGACAGTGAGCAGTAGCTATGTCCAGGGCACAGCACTCTGCATGAGGGCTGGGGCATAGTAAATCTCAGGAATTATTTCTTGAGTAAATGAACCGCTAAGAAGACTAGGGTAAGAAGAGATCCTCAATTGTGTAGGCCAAGAGAAGGAAAAGAAGGGGTTGTTTATCTTGGTATAAAATTTAAATGATATATCTAAAAGAAATTAATACAGAGAGTTTTCACTTCTCTGTAAACATTAAAGTCTGGTTCAGTATTATTTTAAGAATGATAAACATGTCTCCAGGCTTTTCAGTGCTGCTGGTTCACGTTGCTGGCATGTGTTTTCTACCACTGTAACCTCCCTCTCCTCTCTCCCTTCATATATTCCTTCTTTTAATTTGTTAATTTCCATATATTTTCCATATTGCAGTCTAAACCTGTGCCCTCAGGGAGACTTTCCCTGATTTTATAAGTGAAGCTGAATCATTTTCTACATACTGTTAAAATATTCTGTTCATTTCATGTAATAAAATTCCTCACATTTCATTCACTCATTTCATTTCATTCATTATTTAGTCAATGGCCATTTGAAACAAAGTATTGACTCAACAGGCTTCGGATATCCCAAGCTTGCACATCCCAGTAACTGAACTGTCCCTTGACTGGCTCATGGGAAAGAACATTGAAATATCCTGCCTTATAAGAATATCTTTGCATCTCTGGAGCCTTAGGCACACAGATACTTTTTGCTAAGGATGTGATTTATGATGGGGCTTTAGCAAGGTTTTATCAGTTTGACTTTGGAAGGGGCAGAATATTGAGTAACTAAGGCCAATCACATGGGTGTCCTAAGCATAGGATTGACTGGCAATAAAAACCCTGAGGAGAGCTCAGGGGGTTCTCCCATTGGCAAAACTTATTGCGTGTTGTCAGCCATCATGTTGAAAGAATTAAGTGCTATCTGGAAGCTCCATTGGGAAAGGACAACTGGAAGCTTGTGCTTAATCTCTCCTAGTATTCTATATGTGCCTTTTTTTTTTTTTTTTTGCTGATTAATCCATCTGTCTATCATCTATCTATCTTTTTTTGCTGTAATAAACTATGATAATGAGTATCAGAGCTTTACTGAATATGTGAGTACTTCTAGTGAATCACTGATCTGAGGGTGGTGAAGGGACATCAACATAATCTCTTACATATCTAACATGCCAGGTGTCTAGTACGGCAGCATATACAGTGATGAGTGGAGCAGACAGGAACCCTTTCCTCGGAGGGTTTAGTAGCTGAGGAGGGATGAGCCAAGTTATAAGCAAGTAAATGGAAATATAAATATAAGTAAAAGTATGTCCTATTAGCAAAACAACCATATATAGTAAGAGAATCTGTATTTCTTGGTAGTCCATATACTCTTTGAGGGGAACTACGCACTTTTGATTCATCATTTATCTTCAAAGTGTACATGTCCCTATCGGAATAGATACTCAGTAACACTTGTTGACCTAAATAAAATCAAAACTTACTTTCCCACAGTTGTCTTTTTGTTCTTTCTGAAATTTTCCTGAGCAAAGCCAATTGAATTTAGCATGGTGAGTGCTTAGGACAAAGCTGGATTACATGTTAAAGGGGATGTGAGTGTGAGTGTGTGTGTGTGGTTCCCCTCGTAGAAGGCTCAGCTGACTTTTCAGCATAAAAACTTCTCTGGTTTGAAACTTGGGTTTGAAAATTTTGTTCTTTCTTCTAAGTAAGTATGTAATTTAATATTGAAAAAACCATTTAGGTGATATAAGAATAAATAGAACATTAAAATAGATGCAAATACTTAATAATAAGAGTGGTAATAGTAAACATGCAAAAGATTTATTACATTTTTAAAATAACATAAATTAGCATAAGATTTGTTTTGAATTCTGATAGCCAAAGTGCTCTCTATATTAAGTATAATATAATTTCTGTGTTTTTTACTTACTATTAATAGAATTAATTTTTGAACTCATTCTCTTTTTAAAACAGACTAAAACATGCCACCTTTCTTATTCCTCTAAGACGTTTTTCAGCACTGGGCTCTGGATACTCCATCTGTGTTAACTGTGCATATTTCAGAGTCCAGTAAGTGTAAATATGGGTTATTTTGTTTATTCTTTTTTAAGGAACTAGACTATACTCTGCTTTTTCAAATAGTTTCCTGTGATATTGAACCAAATTAGCAGTTGCCAAATAAATTGTGCCATGTGGAAATAGAAATAAATTAATAATAGTAGCATAATCTATGATTTCCCAGTTAAAATACTACAATCACACATTCTCTTCAGTCACGTTGATTGACTGAAGATAAATGTGCTTAAATCTACTCTTCTTTTTAGAGATGCTAATGCCAGATGCAAAATTGTTTGATGGAGGTAGGTAGCAGTGATGGTAATGTGTGTTGACGTGTGTGTGTTTGGCCTTACATAATGAATGATTTCTTCTATTTGTATGTGTCAACAACAATAGTGATGAATTAATGGGAGATTCCTGGAATCTTTTTTTATGAGATGTTTGCCTGTGATCATAGGTGGATATAATGGGAGTAATGACAATTAATATTTTTAATGATTTCTTTAAGTTCTAAAGATGGAAATCTTAATTATTATCATAGCATACCCTTCACATTTGAAGGGGGATAAAGACTTCAGTATTACATAATAGGAAGAGTGTAAGCATATTTGGACAGCCAGAAGTTTTAAATCCAGTTTATTGCCTAATAATTGGGTAAACTTAGGGAAATAGGGAGGCCTAGTTTAATTTAGAGGTTAGATTATATTTTAGTATCTTTCAAATACTTTCACATGCTGTTTTCTTTTCTCATATATCATTTTAATTATCTCCTATTCATGTTGTCTTAGTCCATTTTATGTTGGCATAACAGAATACTTCAGACTGGGTACTTGACAAAGAAAAGAAATTGATTTAGCTCACAGTTTTAGGGGTTGGAAAGTCCAAGACCATGTAATCAATATCTAGTAAAGGGTGTCTTGCTGTATCATAATGTGGTGGGGGGCAACACATGATCAAAGCGCGCCAGACCCATCATGAAGTCCCTACCGTCATGACCTCATCTAATCTCAACTACTTCCCAAAGGCCCCATCTCCAGTCAACATATGAATTCACAGATTAGCTCTCCAACCCATAACTTTTGAGAGACACATTAAAACCACAGCATTCCACCTCTGGCTACCCAAAATATGTGTACTTTTTAAAATGTAAAATGCATTCATTCTACCCCAGTAGCCCCTGAAGTCTTAACTCATTCAAGAATAAACTCAATGTGAGACACAAGGCCAAATTCACCCTGAGACAAATATTTTTTCAAATATTTTTCTTTGAAATCCAAATGAGTTATCTATTTCCAAATTACAGTTATGAAACAAGAATAAGGTAGACATTCTCACTCCAGAAAGAAGAAATATGCAAGAAAAGATGTATGACAGGCCCCAGGTAAGATAAAAATCCAACAGAGAAGACTACATTTAGTCTTAAAGCTGGGGAATAGTTTTTCACTCCATGTGCCACCCCTTAGATACAATGGGGTGGGAGCTGGGTCTTCAGGATCTCAGGCAGCACACCCTCATGGATTTGTTGGTTGCAGCCTACCTGACTGCTGTCATGGCTTGCAACCAAGTGCCTGCAGCTTTTCCAGACAGGCTCTGTAAGAGTGGAAGCTCTATAGCTCTAGGGTACTGGTGGCCTCACCCCTCTGGCTACACCAGTGCTCTGGGGCAAACTGTCTGCAGCAGGTTTGACCCCCTCATTACTATTCTGTAGTACCCTAGTTGACTTTCTTAGTGTTGGCTTCAGCTTTACAACAAGTCTGCCTAGCCATCCAGGCTATGCATAATAGCCTTTAAAATCTAGGTGGAGTGGGCAGCACCTGTGGCTCAAAGGAGTAAGACACTGGCCCATATGCAGGAGGTGGCAGGTTCGAACCTAGGTCTGGCCAAAAACCGCAAAAAAAAAAAAAAAAAAAAATCTAGGTGGAGGAAGTCATGCCTTCCCAGCTCTTGCATTCTACAAGCCTACAGAATTAGCAACACATGGATGTCATCAAAGCTTATAGCTTGTGCCTTCCAGATTGAGCTCCACTTGAGCCTGATGGATTTTCACCTGGGCCAGTTGAGTCCAAAGAGCAGAGTCCTGAGATAGATCAGGGCAGCAAGTCTTTTCTGCCCTCAAGACCTTAAAAATTTTATTTTCAGGTTATTAGGCTATTATTAGGCTATTATTAGGCTAATATTAGGTTATTATTATCTCCAAAATGCCTTTGGGTTCTTCCTCCAACTGTCTTGATGAATGGCCTCTGTCTCCCTTCTTTCTGAACTATTCTCTTTAGCAAATGGTTGCCTGTGAACAACTGAACTTACTTCACTCCTTATACAGCCAGGCTTTGAATTTTTCAAAAGTTCCTGCTGTTTTCTCTTACATCTTACTATAAATTGTTAAAAGTAACCATGCTGCAGCCTGAATAATGTGGTAGTTGGATATTTTTTTCTCCCAGATACCCTATTTCATCACTTTTTAAATTCTTCCTTTTACAAAGCCCATAAGCACAGAGACAGTTCAGCCAAGTTCTTTGCTGCTTTATAATAAAGATGGCCTTGACTACAGTTTCCAATATCTTATTCCTCAGTTTCATCTGAGACCTCATCAGAATGGCCTCTACCATCTATATTTTTAATATTCTGGTGAAGACCACTTAAGTATAATCTAAGAAGTTACAGATTTCCCATAGTCTTCACTTCTTTCCAGCTCTTACCAGAATTATTCATGACACTTTGTTCATGGCAATACAGTCTCTTTCTAGCCTGTATCCTCAAATTCTTCCAGCCTCTACCAATTACCCAGTTCCAAAACACTCTTTGACATTTTCAGGTATTTGTCATAGCAGCATCCACCCTTCTCAGTACCAATTTCTTGTCCTTATTTGTTTTCTGTTTTTCTAACAGAATAGCTGATATTGGATAATTTATTTTTTTTATTTGGGGAGCCTGAGAAGTCCAAAGGCTTGACTCTGGCATTTTGTGAGAGCCTTCTTAGAACGTCAGAGAGCCTGGCATGGCGAGAGTGCAAGCTCAGTGCAGCTCAGTTCCCTCTTTCTCTTCTTTTTTTTTTTTTCCTAAATGTTTTCCATTTATTAACTAATGCAATCTTTACAACAACCTTATACGGTGGATACTATTATCATACATAGTTTATAGATGAGGAAACTGAGACACAGAAAGGTTAAGTAAATTGTCAAAGGTTTCATAGTTAGTAAGTGATAAGGCCAAGATTTGAACCCAGACAGATTGACTGCAGAGTACTGGCTCTTACTCCATCTGTAATATTTCTTCTAGTATTGAAAATGATGCATGGGCACAATATGTATTTCTCAGTTCTATCATAATTTTCTTATTGGTTGTCTTTATTGTAAGAATGACCAACAGTATTATTTTGCCCAAACTAATTAGTTTTCATTGTAAAAAAAGAGCGCCAGTAAAATTCAGTTGATCAAGCTTCGAAGCAAATCTTATTAATTTTTTTTTAAATATATGTATTTTATTATTCTTTATTACATTATTCCCCCCCCACCCCTCCGTGGTAAGACAGAATTGATTTACAGAAAAGAATACAGAAAACACCAAAGCTCCTGGTAGAGGGAGAGATTTCAAGTGGGGAGAGACAAGCTCTCT
>CAUYRH010014948.1:0-12586 GCA_963574655.1 Perodicticus potto
TACACCTGAGCTGGCGGGTTCGAATCCAGCCCTGGCCCGCCAAACAACAATGACGGCTGCAACCAAAAAATGGCCGGGCATTGTGGCGGGCGCCTGTAGTCCCAGCTACTTGAGAGGCGAAGGCAAGAGACTCGCTTGAGCCCAGGAATTGGAGGTTGCTGTGAGCTGTGATGCCACGACACTCTATCTAGGGTGACAGCTTGAGGCTCTGTCTCAAAAAAATAAAATAAAAATTAAAAAATTAAAAAAGACTAAAAGTAAGAATATACTCACTGTACTTTGAACTTCTTTAGAAAATAATTTAATTAATGATCTTTAAATTGTTTTTTTGTTTTATTTTGCAGTTTTTGACCAGGGCCAGGTTTGAACCCACCACCAGTATATGGGACTGGCACCCTACTCCTTTGAGCCATAGGCGCCACCTGATCTTTAAAAATTTTTCTGCCACACCAGTATGCTGCAGCATACCGCTTGAAAATCACTGTTGTAAAATAATTTAAAGAGGTTTATTCTGACCAAATTTGAAAACCATGACCCAGAGGCACACCCAAGAAGTTTGGAGCACATGGACTCATGGAGGGGTCATAGTTTGGTTTTATACATTTCAGGGAGATCGGAATTACAGGTAAAGTCATACATCAATGCATGGAAGGCCTACATTGGTTTGGCCAGAAAAGGTGGAACATCTCAAAGCAGGGACCCACAGGTTATAGGTGGGTTTAGAGATTCTATAGTTGACAATTGGCTGAAAGAGTTAGGCTCTGTCTAAATAGACTGAGTCAGGGCAAAAGACTGCTTGAGTTAAAGGGTAGACAAACTAGGCCGGGAGTGGTGGCTCATGCCTATAATCCTAGCATTCTGGGAGGCTGAGGAGGGTGGATTGCTTACAGTTAAGAGTTAGAGTCCAGCCTAAGCAGGAGCGAGACCCTGTCTCTACTAGAAAAACTAGCCAGGCAGGGCACCTATAGTGCCAGCTACTCAGGAGGCTGAGGCAAGAGGATCTCTTGAGACCAAGAGTTTGAAGTTGCTGTGACTTATGATCCCACAGCACTCTACCCAGTGTGACAGAGTGACACTATCTCAAAAAAAAGGTGGAAAAACTACCAAACACATGCCCAGACTCAAGTGGTTTGTTGTATAAATATACAGAGGCAAAACTAATCAGTACTTGTTGTAAAAGTGCCATATAGGGGGCGGCACCTGTGGCTCATCAAGTAGGGCCCCATATACCCGAGGTAGCAGGTTAAAACCCGGCCTCGGTCGAACTGCAAAAACAGAAAAATAGCCGGGTGTTGTGGTGGGCACCTGTAGTCCCAGCTACTCGGGAGGCTGAGGCAGAAGAATCGCCTAAGCCCAAGAGTTGGAGGTTGCTGTGAGCTGTGATGCCACAGCACTCTACCCAGGGCAATAAAATGAGACTCTGTCTCTAAAAAAAAAATAAAAGTGCCATATATACTTTTGGGGGGGTGGGAGACAGAGTCTCACTATGTCACCCTCGGTAGAGTGCTGTGGGTCACAGCTTACAGCAATCTCTAACTCTTGAGCTTAAGGGATTCTTTCACCTCCCAAGTAGCTGGGAATACAGGCGCCTGCCACAATGCCCAGCTATTTTTTGTTGCAGTTGTCATTGTTGTTTAGCAGGCCCAGGCTCGAACCCCTCAGCCTCCGTGCATGTGGCCGGCGCCATAACCACTGTGCTATGGACACTGAGCCAAAAGTGCCATATAATAGGCGTATAAATCCACTCCCCATGAACACAGAGGAGGCGTGTGCCATGTGTATTTCCATTTTTTTTTTTTTAGAGCTGGGTCTTTCATGTAGCTGCCTCTTTATGCAGGATGCTGCCTGCACTTGCTCAGGCCGGTCGATTTAATTCTGTTAGAATCACTGTTTCTCAGCAAGCTACAAGGGAACTTTGAGGTTGTCTATCCCAATTCCTTCATTCTATGAAGGGGGAAACTGAGGACTTAATGTTACTGGATGAAGAGGGCCCTGCCACCTGTCACTGTCAGCAAGCTTGCAGAGACGGGGGTAGGTCCACCAACCTTCATTTGTGAGAAGGCCGGATTGTGGAGGGCAGTGAGAATAGCCTCTCCAAGACTGTTTTGTTCTTCCACTTTCAAAATCACAGTTTGTTTGCAGAGGCAGAGTCTCACTTTATCAGTGCCGTGGCGTCACACAGCTCACAGCAACCTCCAGCTCCTGGGCTTAGGCCAGTCCCTTACCTCAGGCTCCCGAGTAGCTGAGACCACAGGCGCCCACCTCAACGCCCGGCTATTTTTTTGTTGCAATTTGGCCAGGACCAGGTTTGAACCTGCCACCCTCGGTATATGGGGCTGGCGCCCTACCCACTGAGCCACAGGCGCCACCCAAAAATTACAGTTTTATATATGAAAGTTCAAAATAAAAATGTTTTAACCCTTATCTTAAACAACAATTGGCATAACCCATGACACATAATAAACAATAATCAGCATAACCCGGGACCCCAAACAACATTCCAATGTAAGAGTTAATCTCTTAAAAAAAAAAAAGAGTCAATCTCTTAAATCAATTGCCCTAAGCTATTCAAGATATATACTTTTAGGTTAAAGCTGAATTTACGAAACAGCAAGAATAGGAGACATGAAGTGAAGGTCACGTATGACCTAAACCACCCAGACCAGCTGTGTCATCTCAGCCTAAATGACTCCATTTTACTCTCACTACATGTGCTCACACTGAGAAAAAGGTCTAGGCTGGGCAGGGTGGCTCACACCTGTAATCCTAGAACTCTGCGAGGCTGAGGCAGTGGATTGCTTGAGCTCAGGAGTTCAAGACCAGCCTTAGCAAGAGCGAGACCCCATCTCTAAAATAATAGCCAGGTGTTGTGGCAGATGCCTGTAGTCCCAGCCACTGGGGAGGATCACTTGACTCCAAGAGTTTGCGTTTGCTGTGAGCTATGATGACATAGCACTCTACAAAGTGAAACTCTGTCTCAAAAAAAAGAGAAAAGAAGGTGCCTGAGCTGGTTGGTGGCAGAGCCATAACTATTTCTCACTATCAGTAATGCAGCCCTTGCCAGGTACCCCCTAAGGGGACCCAGAAACCATCCCTGCTTGTCCTGCCATCAGCGCTCTCATGCCATTCTTCACTCTCCCCTGAGCCTACTGGACAGAAGTGGAAGAAATGGGAAGGAGATCCCAGACTTGAAGCAGGCCCGGGGAGGTCCAGGTGTTGCCAGAATTTCTGTGTTGGGTTTCAGGTTCTTTGGATCTCAGGGTTTGAAGAATGAAACCACAGACAACGAGAATCCACTCGGATCAGCAACAGGACAGAGTTTATTGCAGGAAAGATTGATAGAAAGAATGATAAGCAAAGAGGGGGGACAGAATCCAAGTGGAAAGCCCCCCCTTCAGTCTAGGGGTTTAAATTCTATCCTGAGCAGGGGGGTTGGAGAAGTACGCCACAACCAGCCAGAGGTCTGCAGCAGAAAACAATCCTAAAATTAGCACAGGAATGCAGGTTTGCAGTTTTTGCCCTAGGCAAGGAATTAGGGTGTAAGTGCCCTACTCTAGGAGGAATGGCCCAGATCCCCTCAGGATGCTCTTTTCATAACTTTGCTAGAATGCAGCCTGGGAAAGGTTTGTGCCTGGAGAAGGGTCTGTGATGAGACTGAGTTTTGAGCTCATCCAGGTGTAGAAAATGGGAGTGAGGGGTCCTTGTCCAGCCTGAGCAGGGGAACCTGTATCGCGAGGACTAGGACTCTCCTAGATCCTAAGGCCAGATGCAGCCCCCAGACTCGCTTCTTCTCTCACAGGCTGATGCCCACTCAGTGAGTGCCCTCCTTGCAGCAGCACCAACCTCCTATCACAAGCAGTTAATAAAGTGGAGTTTGCTTCCTGCAGCAAACGCAGAAATAAGAAGCGGCTCTTTGAAGGTAAACAAATAGAGTAAAAAGAAAAAAGCACGACTCGGCGCCTGTGGCTCAAGTGGCTAAGGTGCCAGGCACATACACCTGAGCTGGTGGGCTCAAATCTAGCCTGGGCCCACCAAACAAAAATAACCAAAAACAGCCGGCATTGTGGCGGGCGCCTGTAGTCCCAGCTACTTGGGAGGCACAGGCAGGAGAATCGCTTGTGCCCAGGAGTTGGAGGTTGCTGTGAGCTGTGATGCCAGGGCATTCTACCCAGGGTGACAGCCTGAGGCTCTGTCTCAAAAAAAAAAAAAGCAAATAGAAAGAAAGCAAAGAGAATGTTACTTTTCAAATTTAAACAGAGGAGGCTCGGTGCCTGTGGCTCAACGGGCTAAGGCACCAGCCATGTACATTTGAGCTGGCAGGTTCGAATCCAGCACGGGCCTGCCAAACAACAATGACGGCTGCAACCAAAAAAAAAAAAAAATGGCCAGGTGTTGTGGCAGGCGCCTGTAATCCCAGTTACTTGGGAGACAGAGGCAGGACCCTTGCTTGAGCCCAGGAATTGGAGGTTGCTGTGAGCTGTGATGTCACAGCACTCTATCCAGGGTGACAGCTTGAGGCTCTGTCTCAAAAAAAAGGAAAAGAAGACAGTGTATATTAGGAACTTAGCTCTGGACCTGCTAGATGGCAAGAGTTCAGCAAATCACAGATATTTGGAGTACTGTGTCCTTATGAAATATTTTCCCACTTTGCAACCAGAAATCTTGAAAGGTATTAGATTCTTTTACTCCCCTTACCCCACAGTGACTTGGGGTGCCAGATAAAAGCACACGGTCTAAATAAGGTTCATTAGTCAGTGTTCTTCAGAGAAATAGAACCAAGAGGAGAAAAAATATACAGTACATGCATATAAAATGGATCCCATAATCATGGAGGCTAAGAAGTTCCACCATCTGCAAGTTGGAGACCCAGGAAAGCCAATGTTATAATTCCAGTCCGAGTCCAAAGGCATGGGCACCAGGGCGGACAGTGTTGCAAATCCTACTCCTAGGGCAGGAAAAGAGTGAAGTTTCAGCAGGCAGGCAGAAAGTAAAGGGCCAATTCTTCCTTCCTCTGCCCTTTTTTGTCCTATTCAGACCCTCAGTAGGGTTGGTTAATGCCCGTCCATACTGGGGAGGGCATTCTACCTTACTGAGCCCACAGATTCAAATGCTCTTCCCATCCAAAAACACTCTCACAGACACATCCAGAAATAATGTTTAATCTGGGCACCCTTTGGTTCAGTCAAATTGACAGATAAAATTAACCATCACACAAAGCTATGCGGGTTTCTTCAGAGTTTGTGGGAAAAGAGTATTTCCTTTGTGAATAGGAATGACATAAGAATAAACATTTCCATGCTGGTGACTTTGAGACCTCACTGGGCCCAGTTCTTCAAAATGATGGAAGCAGCTGGCTCTTTCCAGAATGTGGACTTCATGGGTAAGAGGGCTGAAATGAGTGGGCCAGAATAGAAAAGAGCCCCTAGGCTGCATTCTAGACAGCTGAGATGTTATCTACTGTGCAAATATGGTGTTCCTCTGCTTATCTCTTTACTTTTCAATTTATTGTGAATTAAGTCTTTCTCAGCATGTAAGCTGAAGTAAGGTAATTTTTGTTTGTTTCTTTGTTTTGTAAAAGTGTGACTTTGTCTCACTTTATCGCCCTTGGTAGAGTGCCGTGGTGTCACACAGCTCACAGCAACCTCCAACTCCTGGGCTTAGGCAATTCTCTTGCCTAAGCCTCCCGAGTAGCTGGGACTACAGGTGCCTGCCACAACGCCTGGCTATTTGAAATAAGATAATTTTTAGGGCATTTATTTTTTTTTAATTTTATTTTGTGTGTGTGTGTGTTTTTTTTTTTTTATGTTTTTGAGACAGAGACTCAAGCTGTCACCCTGGATAGAGTGCTGTGGTATCACAGCTCACAGCAACCTCCAAGCGAGTCTCCTGCCTCCGCCTCCCAAGTAGCTGGGCCGCCACAACGCCCGGACATTTTTTGGTTGCAGCTATCATTGTTGTTTGGCGGGTCCGGGCTGGATTTGAACTCGCCAGCTCAGGTGTACGTGGCTGGTGCCCTAGCCGCTTGAGCCACAGGCACTGAGCCTAGGGCATTTAAACATAAAACAATGCTCCCTATTTTTTTGTGAAAGCATTTTCTCCCTCAGCAATTTAAATAATTATTTTTCTTGAGTCCCTGCTTCAAGCATCCTTAGGAGTGAGTTCCCACAGGTGGGCCCAGGCATTCAGCTCAGGCTGCCCTTGTTGACTGACTCCTAGGACACACCAGAATTTTCAGTGTCTCCCCCTGTAGAGGTAAACATGTACACCCATCCTCACCGCCTCCACTCTCAAGAGTTTGATGCTCACTTCCAGATTCCCCTGGGGGCTGAGTTGATGCCATATTGGCAAATGATGGTCCACAGCTGAGTCTTTCCTAGGACTGAAGCAAGTTTCTTTGGCCAAAGTTACATCCGTTTCCCAGAGGCAGCTCACATCCAATAACTGATCAGTGTGAAGGATACAAAGCCCAGCTCCTTATCTTGGGGCATTTCTGAAAGGCCCCCTGATTTCTGAGGCCTTTGTTGTAACAGCATCAGAGCCCAACTTCTCCTTTGGCTTAATCCTGTCTTTCCTCCCTCAGATGTGCTGCTTTGGAGAGCTCTTCCTAGTAAACTTTTTTTTTTTTTGAGACAGAATCTCACTCTGTCACACTGGGTAGAGTGCTATGGTGTCATAGCTCACAGCAACCTCAAATTCTGGGCTCAAGCAATCCTCATGCCTCAGCCTCCTGAGTAGTTGGGACTACTGGTGTGCACCACCATGTCCAGCTAGTTTTTCTGTTTTTAGGAGAGACAGGGTCTCATTTTTGCTTAGGCTGGTCTTGTGTTCATGAGCTTAAGCAATCCACCCACCTCAGCCTCCCAGAGTGCTAGGATTACAGGTGTGAGCCACTGTGCCCAGTTCTCTAGTAAACTTCTTGTATACAAATCTCTGAGTCTGTCTCCCAGGGAACCTGACCTGAATAACCTTAGTCACTTCTTAGGATTTAGTAGAATTGGGAATCCTGGTATGCCATGTAGCTGGCCATGTAACTGACTCAGTACTTTCCAAGTCCTAAGCTGCAGGGAGACTGACCTTATTCAACAAATACACACAGTTGAATCAAATCAGGAGGAGGAGCCGCATGGAAGGGTTTTCAGCAAAGGCCGGGGCTAAAGGGAGGAGACTTATTGGCACCTGGTTGGGGGTTGACACTTGGGCAGGTTGTGGTTCCTTTAGCCTGTTCCCCTCCCTACACCCCAGTCAGGGAACCTGGGCCCCCTGAAGGGAAGGCAGACCTAATAAATTTATGGGTCTGTGCTAAAGCAGCGCTGAGCCTATAGTAGTTCCTTTTTTTGTTCCTTTTAAATACATTCTTTTTTTTTTTTTTTTTGAGGCAGAGTCTCACTTTGTTGCCCAGACTAGAGTGCCCTGGTGTCAGCCTAGCTCACAGCAACCTCAGACTCCTGGGTTCAAGTGATCCTCCTGTCTCAGCCTTAGGAGTAGTTGGCACTACGAACACCCACCACAGTGTCTGGCTAATTTTTCTATTTTTAGTAGAGACTGGATCTTACTCTTGCTCAGGCTTGTCTTAGAACATCTTGAGCTCAAGCAATCCACCCACCTTGGCCTCCCAGAGTGCTAGCATTACAGGCAGGTGTGAGCCATCTACCGGGTCAAGACGTTTATCTTCTAAAAATGTCAGCCAACACTAACCATTGAAACAAAAGTCCCTCTATTGTAAGTCTCCAAGCCAATTCTCTCCCTAAAGAGAGACATTACTGGTAGGTATTTTGTTTTATTTTATTTCAGCTTTATTGAGGTCTAATTATCAAGTAAGAATTGTATTCAAGGTATACAATGTGATGTCTCAATACAGGTATACATTGTGAAATGATTACCACAATAAGGACTTTTTAAGGAAGGCCTTTCCTAGAGGATATTAGTGTGTTTTCAATTTCATGCTCTCATAGTGTTGTAAGTGACATCTTTGTACATGCTGCTTCACGCACACGGGCAAGTATTTCTCAAGGTTAGCTGTTAGTAGTGAACTCAAGGTCAGAGACCATGCACATTTTAAAATTTGATACAATCTGGGCTCGGCGCCTGTGGCTCAATGGGCTAAGGCTCCAGCCACATACACCTGAGCTGGCGGGTTCGAATCCAACCCGGGCCCGCCAAACAACAATGACGGCTGCAACCAAAAAATGGCCAGGCGTTGTGGCGGGTGCCTGTAGTCCCAGCTATTTGGGAGGCGGAGGCAGGAGGCTCGCTTGAGCCCAGGAGTTGGAGGTTGCTGTGAGCTGTGATGCCACGGCACTCTGTCCAGGGCGACAGCTTGAGGCTCTGTCTCAAAAATAAATAAATAAATAAATAAAATTTGATACAATCTGATTGCCCTCTTAACTCTCAACACTGGATATTTTTAGTCTCTTTAATGTTTGCTAATCTGATGAGAAAACAATGGTATTTTGGTGTTTGATTATATTTCTTTGTTTACGCTGAAGCTTGGCATATTTCCTTTGCCGCTGGCTGCTAGTATTTCTGTTACTATGAATTACCTCTTTATACCCTGTGCCCCTCCCTTTCCCCCCTTTTTCTTATTGAATTGTAGGAATTGTTGATGTGCTGAATATGAATTCTTTGCTTGTAATACAGATATTTTGATATGTTACTTGTCTTTTTGCTTTGTTTATATCTTTTATTGTTCTGGATTTTTGGGTTACCCGGGTTTTTTACTCCTTTTTCTTCATGCCATCCATGTTTTTTTGTGCCATTTTTTTTTTTTTTTTGAGACAGAGCCTCAAGCTGTCACCCTGGATAGAGGGCTATGGCATCACAGCTCATAGCAACCTCCAATTCCTGGGCTCAAGTGAGTCTCCTGCCTCTGCCTTCCAAGTAGCTGGGACCACAGGCGCCCGCCACAAAGCCCGGCCATTTTTTTTTGGTTGCAGCCATCATTGTTGTTTGGCAGGCCCCGGGCTGGATTTGAACCCGCCAGCTCAGGTGTACGTGGCTGGCGCCTTAGCCCGTTGAGCCATAGGCGCCGAGTTTTTTTGTGCCATTCTTAAGAAGGCCTTCCTTAGCCCATGGTTATAAACATGTGAACACTATTTTAAAATTGCAGTGCATTGGGACTGTCCCAGGTGCTAGTATCTGGTTGGCCTGTGGGACTTAGAAGAGAAATTCAAGCAGGCTGGATATGCTCTGAGGCCTGGAACTCTATATTTTCCTAAATAGAGAGCATGGAACAGAAGCCATGGCTGCAAATATCATATAATATAAGCTTTAAGCTGTTGCTGTTGCCCACTTCACCCTAGAAGTGCTCAAAAAAAGTCTGAGGCTACCCCGAAGGCCCAGTTTTGGGAGAGTTTCTTCCCTTCCCCCCCAAAGTCCTTGGCATAGCAGTCCCAGAACAGTGCAGATGGGGTTAACAGGGGAGGTAATTTTGAGGATTTTCTCTACAAAAGCAGCTGCCATGTAGTGGAAAAAGCAGTCACAGAAGTGTTGTTCTGATGCCAAATGTGAAAACATTTATCATCACAAGCTCTTGCTGAAGTCTCTGCATTTTTCATGTTCCATGCTTGGAAGAGTGCAAAAGGAGTAATTCTGGGGGAATGTCTGCTCTTTGAGAGATGGCCCACTCCAGAGGAGCAGCAGAACGGAGTCAGAAGTCTGTGGTGGAGTCTTTGCTCTGCCCTTTAGCAGCTGTGAAACGCTGAGCAAATCAGTGACCTTTTTAGGTGTCCACTTTCTCTTCTGTAAATGGGAATTATTCTAGCTTGTGTGGGGTATTGTGAGGATTGATGGCTTAATGGGAAAGTGCTTTAAGAAGTACTGTATCGGCTCGGCACCTGTGGCTCAGCGGGCTAAGGCGCCAGCCACATACACCTGAGCTGGTGGGTTCAAATCCAGCTCGGGCCCGCCAAATAACAATGATGGCTGCAACCAAAAAATGGCCGGGCGTTGTGGTGGGTGCCTGTAGTCCCAGCTACTTGGGAGGCGGAGGCAGGAGACTCGCTTGAGCCCAGGAATTGGAGGTTGCTGTGAGCTGTGATGTCACAGCACTCTATCCAGGGTGACAGCTTGAGGTTCTGTCTCAAAAAAAAAAAAAAAAAGGAAAAGAAACCAAGTATAAACAGCTGATTTTCTTATATGCCTTGTTAACTGGCTTCTAAAGGCATGTTCGAAGAGGAGTCTGTTTTAAAACATTGGGGCTTTAAGAATGTTGGTGGAATAAGGATCCATCCCAAGGAAACTACTCTGAAAGAAAAACTGCATGTGGAGCTGCCAAGTTTTGGTACAATTTGCTTAAAAAATTAACATCCTCCCACAGCAGCACTGAAGATCTGCGTGTGAGCTGGAGGTGAGAGGAGGCACACAGCGAGTGGAAAGAAAACACTGGTTGCTCAGGGACAGGGAGAAATAAATGAGACCCTGTGCAAACCCAGGGAGAAGGAAGGAATCACATCATCTCTTCCCGGGTGATGTTTCAGAAGAGCCCACCACTTACTTTGATTTTGTGACCCCAGGGTGTGGCCCATCAAGTTTGTATTTGTGGACTCAGAGGCCTGTACCTTAAGCTCACATTTAACCTGTCCCAACCGAAACTCCTAGTCATCCTCCCTCCCCCAGCCCGCACAGCCCCTCCCCTGCAGTCTCCCCCATCTCAGCTCCTGTTCAGGATAGGACCCCGTTGTCGGAGTCAGCCTTGACTTCTTAACGTACCACCTCCCTTCCATCAGTCTACTTTAGTCACCAGACTCCGCCACAGTCTAAACTACCTCCTCTTCCCTGGATGACTGCAGGGGCCTCCCAGAAGCCATCTCCCTCCTGGCTACTCACCTGGCCCCACAGGTGAGTGGACTGGACAGGAGTGCTGGACTGACTCCTTTGAAAGGTAATTCAGAGCCTGCAGTGGCTTCCCACATCAGAGGACAAGCCCAAGTCCTTACCTTGACTACAGTCTGCTGCTTTAGCTGTTACCTCTGCCTGGAACTCTTGCCCAGATTGAACAGGGCTGGCTTAGTCCTTTAAGTCTTTGTTTAAAGGTAAAACTGCACCACCTGTGCCTACCACTTACGTCCCATGGCACTTCTTCACCCAGGTCTAGTTTTTCTTTCTTCCTGAGCACTATCACCTATCGTACCACACGGTTCACTTACTCACCGTGTTATTTATCATCTGTAACCACCCCCCACCCAGATGTCAGCTCCTCCAGGGAAAGCATCTACGGCCTTGCTCATCGAGGTATCCCTGTGCCTGGGATAATGCTGGGCACACGTAGCCACTTCGTGAACATTTTCAGAATGAATGACAAGTCCCACCAGGAGCACTAGTCCTATCTTAGAACAGAAGCATCAAAGACTGAATGATTCAGAAGTGATTCCAGGACCTTGTGGAGCCCTGGGGTGTCCTTGTATAGCAGGAGGGTGACCAATGTGCAGGCACAGTGGGCTGCTGGGCCATCCCTAATAGGACAGTTCCTATCTCCGAAGTCCTCGTTTTTCCTGGTCTTTTGAAAGAGGAATGTGTGTTGTGGAGATGGGAATACAGGCCTCAGAGCCGTGGAATCCTGGCTTGCTTGTTTGCTGTGTGAGTTTAGGAGGATTTCCTTCTGAGGCTCAGTGTCCTCATCTGTAAACTGGGGTAACACCTTGCTCTCCCCTATTATCTACTTACCTCAGGAGATGAAGGGTTCTGGCACCCAGTACCACAAAAAAGATAGCTCCTCACTTCCTTCTGGCCTGCCACAGGTGGGTGGGGTGTTTGAACAACAAAGACCCTAATGGCGTTGGGTAGCCTGGACACTGGACCACGGAGGTCCAGGGCCAACCTCACCCATATCGTGCTCTTGCTGTGCACCTCTCACCTCTCCTTACCTGGCCCAACCTTCAGGGTTTTCTGAGGCTCAAAGGCCTGCTCTGCAGACAGGGCCACTGGGGGCTGTGGTTCCTGCCTGACTCACCACCTCCCACCTCTCCAATGCCCGCCCTGCTCTCTGGGACTTTAATTCCTCCGAAGTGTAAGGGCCAAGGAATCCAGATGACATCAGAGAGGGGAGTGAGATCATGCCCCCTCCTCCTTGGCTGTCTCTGCCAAGGTCACTTCCAGCTGCCCTGGAAGCCTCTCAAGACAGGAAACACACTGTGACCCTCCCAGGGAGCTGCCTGCCTCACCCCAGAGCTGGGGTGCTCCTAGGTGTGCTTCTCCTGTCCTGGGAAGTCCTCAGTAGGAAGCTCATAAAAATATTGGGACGAAAGAAAATTTAACAAAATACATTAAGGGGTGGTGCCTGTGGCTCAAGGGAGTAGGGCGCTGGCCCCATGTACCGGAGGTGGCAGGTTCAAACCCAGCCCTGGCCCAAAACTGCAAAAAATAAAAATAGGGCGGCGCCTATGGCTCATCGAGTAGGATGCCGGCCCCATATACCGGAGGTGGCGGGTTCAAACCCAGCCTCAGCCGGACTGCAAAACAGAAAAATAGCCGGGCGTTGTGGTGGGCGCCTGTAGTCCCAACTACTCGGGAGGCTGAGGCAAGAGAATCACCTAAGCCCAGGAGTTGGAGGTTGCTGTGAGCTGTGTGAAGACACCGCACTCTACTGAGG
>CAUYRH010014949.1:0-12459 GCA_963574655.1 Perodicticus potto
AAACTTTTATTATAAGGACACTTGTACTAGGCTGTTTATCGCAGCCCAATTTACAATTGCTAAAGTGTGGAAACAGCCTAAATGTCCTTCAACCCAGGAGTGGATTGGTAAGCTATGGTATATGTATACCATGGAATATTACTCAGCCATCAAAAATAATGGAGACTTTGCCCCATTTGTAGTAACTTGGATGGAAGTGGAACATATTATTTTTAGTGAGACATCACAGGAATGGAGAAGCATGAATTCAATGTATTCAATTTTGATTTGAGGACAATTAATGACAATCAGTGACACAGTGGGGCATGGAGGAAGGAGAGAGCAGACAGAGAAGGAGGGAGGGGGTGAGGGAAAGAAAACCAAAAACAAAAAAAAAGAAAGAAAAGAAAATAGTGACTAACTTTCATATAAATCGGATTCAATTTTGACCAAAGTACTTTACTTAAACATTAATTTTTTTAATTCAACTTGTTAATTTGTTGTTTAGGATATTGCATCCTCATTTATAAATGAAAAATGTTTGTAATTTCCCTTTATAACAATATATTTTCTTCAATTTCAATATCAGGTGTATCCAGATCAAGTAGAATGATATTGAAATATTTCTTCTTTTTTAATTGTTTATAAGATTTCTGGAATTGCTTGTCTTGTAAAATCATTGTGGTCTATGACTTTATGATAGTTTAAACTTTGTTATTTCATTTAATTCATTGCTTAATTACTGTTTTCTTATGAATGATTATACTATGGTTAATATGTTAGCATAGCATAACATATGCTTTTTTTTCTGTTTGTTGGGAGGTTGGGCTTTGGGGGGGCAGAGTTAAAACTTTGTATGAAATATCTTACTTTATAACAGTGAAATTGCTTTCTCTTTTGTCTTGTAATTTTTTTGAGGTGAAATTTAAGTTTTTGTGTGAGTAGTACTATTATACCTATCTTGCATGTCTTGCTTGTACTGTATCACATCATACCTTTGTTTAATTCTTAATAAACTGTTCACTTGTTAAAAAAAAAGAAATGAGAAAAATAAAAATACTAAACCAAAAAAAAAAAAATAAAAAATAATTAAAAAAAAGAATACACACACAAACGCATACATACCAGTATTCAGTCTCCTTCAGGGTAACTGACCTCTAACAGCAATGACCTCCCACTTTCCTCACATAAGTGCCTTTCTGACTTGTCCTGGGTCCCGTCTCCTCAGACAGTTCTGTTTTTCCACGTGAACACTCAGCTCAGCCCTGATACTCAGCGTCAGGCTGTAAGCAAGAATAAATACGTTCTCTCTTCTGCTGAGCATCCACTTCCTGCACCTCACTGCAGAAACATTCATCTTCTTGGACTCTGATCCCACGTAATAACCAGCCTCTCATGTAACCTACAATGATCCCTCCCTCTGGCATCTGTAATCTCTTATGTGGACTCTATCCACAGACTGTACAGTGTTTCTTTGTGTGACTAATGGTGTAATACAGAAATTATGGGATACATAATAATATATACCTTCTAATGTCAAGTTATAAAAACTATAGCTTCTGCCTTGGGCATCCTCCCTTAATAGTACTCTTTGTGCACGGTCTCTCTATTGGGTCAGTCACTGTGGGAGAAAGGAAGCTTCCACTTGTGAGACGCTCTCTGCAAATGCCTACCTGAGGAGGAACCAAAGCCTCTGGCCAGTAGAGGAAATGCGGCTTGCCTACGCACATGCATGTGCTGGAAAATGAACTCCCCAGCTCTTGGTGAGGCTTTAGAAAACTCGGTGGCAACCTTATGAAAGACTCATAATGAAAATCGCAAATATAAGCTCCTGAAGAATCATCACTCTCGGAACTTTCATGAGATAGATAATTAATGTGTGTAGTTTTAAAATGTAAGTTTTGGGTTAATTTATTACACGGCAATAAATCACCAATAAACATCTGTTGGGTGTTCCCCTCTAACCTCCACATGGACACAGTGTTTACCCTGCCTGGGCTCTTGCATGTCACACCCATCATCTCCATTGTGGATACTCACTTGGGCTTTGATGCCCTATGCTCTGCTGACCCTGGCATGGACACTTTCCTAGTTGTGCCTTTCCTAAATAGCGTAGGACAAGAGAGCTCAAAAATGGAATTCAAGGGAAGAGGAAAGCAAAGAACAAAAACCTTAATTAGCATATTTAGATATGTAATATATAAACTTGAAAATAGCACAAAGAATAAAATCTTTTTCTATTAAAACTGTGGTAAGCAGTCAAAACAGTAAAAGAATTTTAAAAGCTTAAATAGTATAGGTCTTCATAGATTAGATGTAGATATAGACTTGAATAGATATTTATCAAAAATGGTATGAAAGGAAATGACAAGCCCTAAATACCACATGAAAAGTATTTTTAAAGCTATACAATAAATCAATAAATAATATCAATAAGGCTAAGAGATGATTCCACAAAAACAATATAGGTCAAAGATAGAATGAGGGAAAATAAGCAAAATTAGGAATGCAAAGAAGAATGTATTATAGACAGCAAAATTATTTCCAAACATCAGAAAATAATGTGCAAGTTTGGTAAAATTTAATTCAAACATTAACAACTGTTATATTTTGATAACTATATATTTATATGATATATTTTATGTAAATGAATTATCTTAGCATTTGGTTTATCAAACGTGATTTAAGAAAGTGTACACAATTCAGATTGATTTGCAATCATGAAATAAATTGAAATGGTATTTCAGCATCTCTTTTGTACCCATATACAAACACATACTCCGTCAAAATGTTTCAGTGGTTTTATAGCCTAGATGTAACAATCTATCAAAATCACCATCAAAAAAACTAGAAAAGAGTAAACAATAAATCTATAACTTATTTTCTAAGGCAGAAATCCAGAAAAGGGATACTAAAAGCAATGTAAAGACCAAAATCCAATTGTAGCCTGTAAATATAGACACACACATGCAGATATATACACATGAACACATATGTGCACGTGTGAGTTTATTCTGTGAACAGAAAGTGGCTTAACACTGGAGGTTCATATCAGACACTTCCCTCCAGTAACAGTTTTAGGAGAAAATATTTTCATCTCAGGAAATGCACTGGATAAAAATCACCACATCAACATTTAAAAAGTCTTATAGACAACAAAGTATGTAATGTTGTGTTCATAATTTGATAGAGTGTCTTTTACAAAAATATGTATATCATATTAATGATAAAAAATGAAAAATATTCTCTTTAAATGTCAGGGAAAAGGTATGAATTTTTTTGTTATTTTATTCAATATTGGGCTAAGTAGAAAACTAAAGAAAAAGGAAAAAAAGAAATTAAATTACATTAAAAATGGAAAAAATAAACAAAACTACTGTCATTTAATATTACATCACTATCCAGAAAAATAGTCAAAGTATAAGCAGAAAATTACAAAATCAATAGAAAATATCGGGTAGTGATAAATATTTAAACATATTTAAATTATACTTTATAAGATCATAATAAAAATAGGTAATATTATTATTATTTATCCATTTATACCTGTTTAAGAAATACAGCTGGAATAGATTCCATTTATAATAACAGAACAAAAATAAAGATACAACAAAGACTCAAAAAGTAAAAAATCATTATCATGACTGAATATTTTCAATATAATAAGAATGGAGATTATTTTTAATTTAACCAATAAAGTTAATTCTTATGTTTTCTTACTAAAAGTCTAGACATTAATTGTACTACTATTTTTTAACCTCAAATGAATCATATTTGCCTTATAGCTTTCAAGATCAGTTCATAGCAGTTAGCTTTCAACTATTTGACCTGATTAAAATGTTTTGTTTTCATTCTATTTGTATTCATTAAGCATATCATATCTGTAAATTTTTATTCTGTATCAGATTTAGGTGTTTTCAAGTAATGCTATTTCAAATATTATCTTCTGTCCTATTCTTTCTCTTTCCACTTCTAGGATTTGATTACATCTATATTAGACCTGGTGATACTATCTAACAGGTCTCTGAGTCTCTCTTTACCCATCTCAAAATATTTAAAATATCTTTTCTTTCTTTCCTTCACCTTGGATTCATCTCCTGATGAATGCTCAAGGTCATAAACTCTTTTTTCTATTTGGCTGTTAAGTCCATGCAGTTAATGTTTAAAATTTAGTTAATGCATATTCTAACTCTAAGTTTAATTTGAGTTTTTTTGATTGTTTTTATTTATCTACTGAAATTTCCTATATTTTTATTCATCACGAGCATATTTTATCTTAACTTTATTTAGGTAATCCAAAAAGCCACCTGAAAATCCTCTTTTAGAAGTTCTTCATTTGACTAATATCAATATTGTAGTCAATTGATGCTTTTATTTTTGTGAATATGTCCCATTCCTATTATCAAATGGGGGGTACATCTCTCTGATGCACTGGATATGATATTGTAAATAGTTAAATTCTCTTTTTGTTTTCTGGTTGTTTTTTATTGAGTGTTAATTCTTTTTCATTTGACTGGGCTTAACTTGCAAAACTGATTCTCGACAGCAAGTCCATCCTCAGATCAAATCGTTTGTCTTTAGCTGAGGCTCTCTGGATCAGTTTAGTTCATCCACAGTTCAGAGGCGATTCCAAGATGTAGCCAGACAGAATTTGGGGATATCCTCTCTGAATTTTTCCTTCTTGGAATTCGTCAACTCTCTTCAAATGATTATGGTTTCCCTGGATTCAGTTTTCTGGTTGTCTAGGACTGAAAGATTGAAGTCCATCCAACTCCACCCCTGACATGTTTCCATCAGTGCCACTGCTGCCACTGTCCTGCCCTGCCGACTATGATTAGGCCAGGTTAAAAACTCCCAGATGTACCTGGCTTCTCTTTCCTTCAGTGGATTCTGCCCTCCTCAGCACAGTAGATCTCCTTCTAGTCCGTCTATAGCACCTTCAGACAATCGCTTTAACATTATATTTCCAAATTGTAGTTTCTTCCCACACACTAAGTGGTTACTTTTTGGGGTTGAGGATATCATACTCAGGAATAGATGTATTTATCATCTTTAATTTTATTTTTCTTTTCCCATGCATTTTCTAAGTATCTTATTGTTTCATGTTCTCCTTTGTTTTATTTCATATTCTTCTCATTATAACTTTCAAATTATATTTAAATTTTTTTTGCAGTGGTAACCTGCACACACAGACACACACCCTCACGTACACACATTTCCCACCATACAGTCGTTTAGTGCCTCTGTGTTGCTCCTAAAAGTAGCAAAAATCTTTTCATACTTTAAACATCACTGAACTACACAATCACACATTCCTGATTATTTTTGTCTAGAAGTTTAGTGTCCTGTATTATGTATAGATTATATTATTATTTGATAGTCTGTAATTATTGAGACTTATCAAAACCTTTGCTCACATTTTTCCCTTATATTGTCTTCCTTTCACCTGTGTTCATTTCCTCCTGTTAGAAGTTAATCTTTTTGAATTTATTTTGTTAAACTTAGTAAATTCCCATAGATTTTGTTTGTTTATTGTTTCTTCATACTCCTTCTTGTTGGTAGAAAACTAACTATAACAAACTAACTATAACATTTCAGAATGAGAAGTATCTCCCATGAACTAATAGTCATAATTAGCAAGAGCAGAATACTTATTTCTGAATTTATATCATATTTTCAGCCCCTGCTTAGCTGATTCTCATTTTTAGAGTTTCTGTTTCATAGAGATTTTTACTATACTTAATAAAAATCTCTCCATTTTTCTTGTCCTAACTGTACTTTCATACATAGGATGGTCCCTGGGACAGGGCAAGAAATAGGACAGAGAGCACAAAGGAGGTAAACATCCCTTGGTCCTTTGCTAAGGCCCAGAATCACTAATTGGGAGGGCTTTCACCAACCTCTCCCATACAAAAGGTTCCATGATGCATTCAGACCCAAGAGCCACCTCCTAGGAAGTCAATTTTCATTACTACTAATATGTAAAATGTCCTTAGCTGAAGCTTGCAGTGACATGTATATAATGGCCAGATACATTCAATAAAATGATATATGTAAGTTTTAGAAAGTATACAATTAAAGGTAAAATACCAGCACAACTGTAAACATTCTGTTGCATATAGTCATAAAGTCTTTTATTACCTAACACAGAACAATATTATAACCTAAAACAAGCTTAAATTTCATGAATCCATTTAGGTAAATAATAACCTTTAATTGTCTTACTTGTGATTATATTGTCTATTACTTTTACTGAACCATCTTTTCCTACTATGTTTTAGAAATAGCCACAGAGAAGAGAAGAGTTGTCTGCCTTATACTACCATGAAGAAGGACACCCACACCTTACTTAACATCTACATTAACACCTGCACTGGCAAAAACCTAAAAAATAAAATATTTACTTAGCAGAGAAACATATTTGCCTGAGTCTTACTTTCCTAAATATTATTTTATTTGAAGACACTTGTTTTGGTGTTAAACACTACCTAAATTGAAATGTTTATTTTAATCATTATGACAAAACAAATGTTTGTTTTTGGCCCCATATAAATGAACAAATGTTCTTGCACATGTTCCGTAGGCAAGCTGCTTCTTATACTCCTTTTTAAACTTGCTTTGCCAGGAATTCTGTTTCCACAGGTTGCCTATTTGAAGATGTTTGAAAAATGTGTGTCAGGTAGTTGCATTTTTATCAGTAATTCATGCTTTCAGATGTATATTTGTATATGTATACATTTCAGATATTTTGTACCTAAATAGAAAATGTTTTCTTTGTATGATTACTGGTCGTTAGTTGATGAAATTATTTAAAAATTAAAGGGAAGAAAGATACCATGCTAATCTTTAAAATAGAATAAAAATTTTCTACTTGATAAAATGCACTAAAAAGTTAGTACTTGGAAGAATATAAGAGGAAAATGATTTAAAACAGGCAATTAGAAATTACTAATAAATACTTTCACGTTTTTGAATAGTTTGGAATGTTTGGGGATGAGGTTCCAGCTGAACTTCTTAGGTTGATTCATAGAATAACATCACAGACCTGGCCTGAGGAAAATTTTATCTCTGCTTCAATTAAAAAACTAGAAAATAGAAAACCTGTCATCTCAACCACTTAGGAAACAAGTATAATCTCTAGAATCAAAATTTCTCCATGGACATTACCAACAAAATTGATGTCCAATGCCCACTAAGCTCGGTATTGAACACTAAATCTCCTGTTCCAAGGCTACTGAAATATCACACTGATCCATAAAAATATCTGCAAGTAAAAACAATGAAGTCCATAGAATCTCTGCATCACTCCCACCTTTCACATTTCAAGAATGAGTATCATCTTGGCAGGTGCAGAGATATATGTAGGACATAAACTGTAAAGAGGTCCAGGAATTTTAGAATTATAGCCTCTAGTATATATAGTAAGCTCTGAAATAAAGAGGTTGGAATTGACATCATTGAGCCATACTGAAATAATTCCTAGGATTCATATAAATGATATCATTTTATCAAGCCACAACCTCAGTTCTCTAACTGCACTAAGTGCAAATCTATTAGCCAATGATACTAATTTAAATTTCCAAGAAGGAAACAAAGCTGTACTACACAAACGAATTGCAGTCCTACTATTTTGAAAAAAATAATTGTTCTTTCTGGCATATATTTTTTCTCACACTGAGGAAAAAATTTGGTTTGCTATTTGGTAGTGAGAGAGCCTGGAAAACTGCCAAGTACCCTACGTAGCCAGAAGACCTGAGCACTAATTCAAAAACTAGAACCAGCTGATCTATGTATACATTTGGATATCCTTGGCAGCATGTCAGCGCATAGTGAAAGAAAATACATGGGCTGGATTCAAGTAGGTCCTGAAGCATGAATTACGTTGCTACAGTGGGTAGTCCATACTCCCAAAGCACCTTTCTCTCCTACATGCTGCCTCTCTTCACCCAGTCTCCACAGGTAATCTTCAGGGACCAGGTCAGCCATGTTCAACATGTAACTGTACAATATGCACACTCTTGTCTTAAGTGTTTTTGTTGTATCATTTCAGCTTCACTCATGTAAGGCCCTGAAGGACACTGGGGATCAGAAACCTCCCAAATTCCACTTTTATATGTTGTTGTCTCATTCTCTCTGAGGAAAAAAGGCACCAAGTATGAATCAGATATGATCCATAATCAGTGGCCAATGGTTGAGTCAAGAGTCAGTGGTCCTGAAGAAACACATCAGAAAACTGGTGCCAAGAAGTTCTGAGGAAGAATTACATGGATAAACCCCCTGAACACAGAGTGTGGGGATACTTGTGTGCTGTGTGAATAATCACCACAGGGCCAGATGCGGTGCCCTGCAGTCCAGTGGACAAGATGTCCTGCCTTTTAAATATCACTGTTTCCTTCCCCAGCCACATCAGTGTCATCTCAAGATGCTAATAACAAAGTGGCCATGTGTTCAGAGATGGAAAATGATGCATAGACTCAACAACTATGGACATCAGCTTCATGACATTGAGATAGTAACCAGTGTAGCTAAGAATCAAATCCCCAATTGCAAACTCTTAACACACCCTGCCCAAAGGACACCCTTCCCAAATGAATGGGATACAGCCAGAAAATGGAATCTAATTAATAGCGCTCTCCTTTGGCCAATGGGTAGCAACTCCAGATAAATTACCTTGTATTATCTTATAATCCAAATTGACAACAATTTATACTAACATACTGATAAATTATTCATAATTATGTAAACTCTAAGGAGAAAATGTTGAATAAAAGAAACATTTACTAATATTGCAGATTAATAAATCCTACCTAATAAAGTCACTGTCTTGGAAAGATCTAAAACTATCATAAGTTAGATCTTTCCTTAGGGCAATGGAAACTGTACAAATATAGCTACAAAATGGATATAACTAAATTATAAATCTTTCTACTGCTTTTTGAAGGAGTAAAATGGGACTTTCTCATTATTATTTATTATTATTTTCCTGGAGACAGAGTTTCATTTTGTTGCCCTCAGTAGAGTGCCATGGCATCATATCTCACAGCAACCTCAAACTCTTGGGCTTAAGCAATCCTCATGCCTTAGCCTCCTGAGTAGCTGGGACTACAGGCACCTGCCACAACACACAGCTTTTTAGAGATGGAGTCTCACTCTTGCTCAGGCTGGTCTTGAACTCATGAGCTCAGGCAATCCACCCACTTAGGCCTCTTAGATTGCTAGAATTACAGATGCAAGCCACTGTACCGGCCATTGTTAGTATTATTAATGAGATATATTGAATGCTCATCAAATGAGTGCAGTTTATGGTGGCTAGAGTTCAAGTTCTGGATTGGAGTTTGGATTTTTACAGCTTAAACTTGGGTAAGAAATCTTTTTTTTTTTTTTGGAGAGAAGAGTCTCACTCATTCATCGGGGGATTGAGTGCTGTGTCATCATAGCTCACAACAGCCTCAAACACTTGGGCTCAAGTGATTGTCTTGTCTCAACCTCCCAGCAGATGGGATTACAGGTGCCTGCCACAATGCCCAGCTAGTTTTTCAATTTTTAGTAGCAATGGGGATAGGTGGGGGGTTCTCACTCTCGCTCAGGCTGGTCTCAAACTCTTGAGCTCAAGAGATCCACACGCTTTGGCCTCCCAGAGTGCTAGAAATACAGGCATGAGCCACCGCACCTCGCCAAACATTTTGGGGGTTTTTCATTTGTATAATGGTGATAATAATAATTGTGTCACAGATTACTTTTTATAAATGTTTATTTAGATCACAAAAGTAAGGTGTCTAAGTCTTTGTCTTCTTATAAGAAGCTTATCGTAAATATTTTTTCTCTTTGTAAATATATGAATGATTTCTTTGTATTTGACACAATTGATTTTATTTTTATTTGGCAACTACAAGTTGTAGTTAAATCTACATTTTTATTAATATTTATATGAACAGTTATGCTGGGAGTATTGACAGACTCCAATAGTAGTGCTCCGAATGTCCTCATAGTAGCTTTCAATAGCGATCACCACAACACCAACATACATCAGCAGCAGCGTCTGTGCTTTGGTCTGACTTCTTCAGGTACTAAATTATTAGCATTACCTGCTGGTTGACTGCTCCAGGTAACAATTATCCAGTTTAAACTTTATTTTGAATTCCTCTCCATTATGGAAAAAAATAGCTATAGGTTGTGTCCAATTTTCTACTATGCTCAAATTCCTGAAGCATTTCTCCCTGCATTCGAAATATATTTAAAAACTGTCATAACTGGGGGTGGTGCCTGTGGCTCAGTGAGTAGGGCGCCAGCCCCATATGCCAGAGGTGGCGGGTTCAAACCCAGCCCTGGCCAAAAACTGCAAAAAACAAAAAACAAACAAACAACAAAAAAGAAAACTGTCATAACTGATATCTTTCTTGAACCATTTTACATTATTCTTTTTGCAGAAAACAGTTTTCATCCAGATTTGCAAGCAACTCTAGCTATGACTTCCCAGTGATTCTCATAAGTGAGAAATGTTATTAAAAATAAACAGTTTGTTAAGGATTGAGTCTTCTGATGGGAACTGTCTTTTTGTGGAGACCTGATTAACTGACCCAAATCATCTAAGATAACTAGAAAACCCTGAGGTTTTTTTTTTCTTTTTCTTTACTAATGGAACTTAACTTAATCCCTAGGTTGTGTCCTTACATATGGCATTTGTGAGTTTGTTACAAATAACCAACAATGACTCAAAAGTATCTTGAATGTGGCAATATCTTTGACATGAGCTTAAAATTAGCCTTGACTTTTCAGTGCATCCTATATGCTAAGAAAAGAAAAAGAAAAAACAAATAGCCTTTACTAGGTCTCAGTTTGGCATTTTTCTCAGTGTCTTCAGAATTAGGTGCAATTTTAATTTTCACACCTTCACTGTGAGGTAGGCCCTTTCCATGGATGGCTTAATCTCTAAAGTATTTGCCGCATACTCAAATGGCAAAATGCTAAGACAGTTTTTGTGGTTAGGTATTTATATATAAAAATTTTAAGATGATGTTTGACAAGAACTCTAAAGTAAGGTTATGAAATTTATCCTACAGAAATACTTGTATGCAGAATCAAATGTTACTCCAGTGATGGATACAACAAAAGCCTGACTTCACCACTATGCGATATACTATGTAACAAATTTACACTTGTACTCCATACATTTATACAAATTTTTAAAAGCACCGTGACTATATCAGAAGATTGAAAACAAGCTCATTGTATACCAATGAGAATGGATCAAATAAATTACTATGATTCTACTTAATGAAATAAATGTACATATGTTCCTTTGAACTATTAATTATATATTAATATATTAAATAATATTTTATGTTAATATAATATTTCTAACATATAAATGCATGTTCCTTTATCTGGTTATTTTATGACATATGTTTATAAAGTCAGGAAAGAGACATAAGGGTCTTTTTATTTCTTTTTGAGACAGTGTCTCACTCTGTTACCCTGGGTAAAGTGTTGTGGTGTCATAGCTCACAGCAACCTCAAACTCTTGGGTTTGAGCAATCTGCTTGCCTCAGCCTTCTGAATAACTGAGACTATAGGCATGCACCACTATGCCCAGCTAATTTTTCTATTTTTAGTACAGACAGGGTCTTAACTCTTGTTCAGGCTGGTCTTGAACTCCTGAGCAAGTGATCCACCTGCCTCAGCCTCCCAGAATTCATAGTTGTGAGCCACCAGGCCTACCAGATGTAAGGGTCTTATAACTAGTTTGCATCTTTGAACAAGAACTGAGGGGACAGTGCAGACTGGTCGGAACAGGAAGGCTGAAGAACTTACATAGTGCACGATTTATTTCGTTGCTTGTTAATTCAAGTGGTGGACAGAGATATATTACTGAATTTTAAAAGTACTTCCCCAGGTTCTCCCTTTCAGCTACCAAGGTGGCAGAGGCATTTTTGTTTCATTCCCCTACCTCAAAACTCATTGATAATATCCAAATAACATAGAAAGAAGAAAGAAAATGACCACAATTGCAAATTATAATCAATAACCAATACTGTGTATTTGTGAAATAAAATGAAATTTGTGTCAAAATTAGCAAGTTTACATAGAACTGAAACATCTCTTCTCAGCCTCAGGCAGGAAACAGATTTTTTAAAAATAATTTTGCTTTCAATGATGCTCATTGAATATACCTCTGATCTAAATGAAATAGTACTGTGTGGGCTCGGTGCCCGTGGCTCAACGGGCTAAGGCGCCAGCTGCGTACACCTGAGCTGGCGGGTTTGAATCCAACCCGGGTCGGCCAAACAACAATGACGGCTGCAACCAAAAAAAAAAAAAAAAAATGGCCGGGCGTTGTGGCGGGCGCCTGTAGTCCCAGCTACTTGGGAGGCAGAGGCAGGAGACTCGCTTGAGCCCAGGAATTGGAGGTTGCTGTGAGATGTGATGCCACGGCACTCTATCCAGGGTGACAGCTTGAGGCTCTGTCTCAAAAAAAAAAAA
>CAUYRH010014952.1:0-25402 GCA_963574655.1 Perodicticus potto
GGGAGAGGGAGGAGAGGGGAAGAGGGAGGGGAGAGAGGGAGGGGAGAGAGGGAGGGGAGAGAGGGAGGGGAGAGAGGGAGGGGAGAGAGGGGGGGAGAGGGAGGGGATTGAGGGAGGGGCAAGGAGGGAGAGAGGGAGGGAGAGAGGGAGGGAGAGGAGGGGAGGGGAGGGAGAGGAGGGGAGGGCAGGGAGGGAAAACAATTGTTCTGAATTGTTTAATGGCCAGTAAAAATTCAGTATTTGTATACTGAGGGAGAGAGGGAGAGAGAGAGGTAGGGAGAGTTGGAAAGCCGGTAAGGAAGTATTCATAGGTAACCTGTAAATGAATAAGCTCTGTATCATGCATCATGATGAAGAGTATGGAATTGGGAAATTGAGAAAACTTTACGAAACTGAGGAAAAAATATTTTTATTCTTAAAAGAGAATCTGAAAGTGTGGGATGTGGACTGTTTGGAAAAAATCTGGACAGAGGAAGACTAAAGTGTCAGAAGCCCAGGTGGCTCCTCAAGAGGAACGCGTATCTCTTTGGGGAATCATGGACGGATCTTCTCCATAATCCTCCCTTCTTGCAAATCACATTTTCTTCGGAAATCCCACATGACCCCTTGCTATCCCCAGACATCTTCCGTTAGATTTTGCAGCTCTGTTCCTCCTTTGATCTGTGCATATCTACATGACCTGATTCTTGTTAGCCTACATTGTAACTTCCTTATAACAGCTAAAACACAGTGACGGTGTTTGACTTTTATTAGAAGACTATAGATAACAAAGTAAGATAATTACAAAACCATCTAGCCAACATTTTTACAGGTGACAGACCAACCAAGTTCACTAGATGTGATAAGCATTTCAGAACTCAACCCCCTGGGCTTATCTTTCCTGGGGTTCCTTCGGATCTTCCCCTCCCCCCTCCTGCTTAGTCAGCTGGCTCACTGTGCAATACTGCCATTGGGCTACCTTACAGGGACTGAACTGTCAAATTCCTATAGGGAGATAATATTTTTGACTATAAGAAATCTGATCAAACTGTCAAAAATACAAAAATTCAGCTAAGGAAACGGTCAAAAATAAATCATGGTTCTGGGACAGTGTAACAAATATTTCATATAGGCAAAAAAATAAAAATGGATCATCGTGGTCTTCAAATAATCTGTTGTTCCTTTTCCCTACCCTGAACATTTTAGTCATAATCAGTGTCTAGTTTGGCTTCCAGAAACCACCTTTCCTTCATTTTTGAGGGTATTCTTTAATTTCTAGAGATCTCTAAATCTCTTTCCATCCAATACCACCCAGGTCCAGTTTTGATGCCCCAGCTTTAAGTTTTTCCTAACTTACTCTGAAATAACTTACTAGAAATAAAAAAGAATAGATCAATCTCTCCACTATGATCCCAGCCCCACTTCAAGCCCTGGGCCACATTCCATTAGAATTCACTGTAAGATGGCCAGGCCCACTGCAACAGATACATACATAATTCTTAGGGTGGGACATATCAGGGAAGGCTAGAATTTGATCTAGGGTTTTGACCAGAGGTAGGACAGGAAAAAAGAAAACAGACTATAAGGTGTGACGGCCTCACTGATCAATTGAATGTTGACAACAGATGAGCAGAGAAGGATCCTCCGAGCTCCAACTTGGATGCCTATGTGAATGGTGAAACAAAACAAGACTCGGAATACTAAAGGAGCAGCAGATTTGACAGGGAACAAAGAGTGTGCTCTGTTTGGTGACACTGAAGTGATTGCTGAAAACTGGGGAGAAGGTGAGTAACTCAAGTGAGAGGTGGGGTAATGAATGTGCATAACTGGGGCATCACCTTCTTGTAAGTAAAAGTAGAGGATATTTGAGAAGTGAGACTGCCTAGGAAGTATAGGTAAAGAGGGGACAGAGAAATACCACACACTAAAATCCCAGGCAATAGACTTTGTGTATAAACAGACGTTACACGCATCCCTGACCATTAGGATACATGGAACAATTTACAAGAACAATACAAAGGAACTATTTACAAGATTCTGAGAATAAAAGACCATTAGATAGGAATTCCTATAACGTGTATACATTTAAAAAATATTATACTAGTTAAACTCTTGCTAATATTTAATAATGTATATATGCAAGTACCTAAGTTTGTAAGGTAAAATTTAGACATTTGATTACTTACATCAAAGAGTATATAACGTCTGTTAAATTTTCTTTGGGGGTAGAAGTATAATGTTTACCTGTTTATTTTATTTGGCATTACTTTTTCTTTCTCTTTCAATCTATAAACTGCTGTTAACATTCCCAACTATCAGTTGATTTTTCTTATCTTTATTCACTTGTACTTTGGTACTATTCCTCAAGAAGACAACTGATTGAAAAGTGAGATTTTAATCTTTTGGATTTCGATTGTACTTTGCTTGTTGGGAAACGCTTAGACACAACTTCGGAAGAGCCCGAAGAAAAAGTAATGTCAAATAAACAGATAAACATTATGCTTCTACCCCCAAAGAAAATTTAACAGACATTATATACTCTTTGATGTAAGTAACTTCCAAATAAGTTGGATTGGGCATCTCTCTAAACATCACAGAGTTCAGACAGAGAAGACGAAAAGTTATATTCTGAGCATGCTCACAGGTAATATTTTGCAATTATAGATGTCTATAAAAGTGAAGTTAAAGTATACTATTAACTATTTAACTGTTTGGATAGCATATTTTCATATATAACATTAAAATTTTACTATGCCCTGAGTTGTTATCATTCCAAAAATTTCTAAAATTCACTTTAGGTCTGTCGAAATATGAAACAGAGGGTGAAAAATGGTTATTATTTGTAAATGTTAAACATTTTAAAGTCAAATTATGTTTTCATTACTTATAGATCAAGAAGTATTGTTGTTTTAGGATTTAATAAAGAGAAGCTTTATCATTAAACATTGGGCGTGGATCTGCTTACTCTTTGAACCATGACTTAACTATAAATATTAAGCAACTTGATGAGATTAAATAAAATATATAAAAGTCTAAATGCCTCTGCTGACTACAGTAATCAACTGATTAAAACATTGATTTTACAAAATGGATTTGAAAACATTAAACTCAATGTTGATTATGATGAGTTCATTTATTTTAACCTTTCCTAAAATAATGTCTCCATACCAGACAAAAGTAACAGGCAACAGAAATGAAGAGATTTAGAAATTCTAGTGATCATTTCCCATGAAGGCCAAATTTAAGAATAGTAAGATAAAACAATGGTGTAAGACGGAATTTTTAGAACAAGGAGAGGTTCCACGAACGTGTGTTAAATGTTAGCTTTTTACCCTAAGAGGGTGGTGGATTCTGTTCTGTGGCTACAGGTTCCCAAGTTCTGCAGCCATAATAGGCAATGAACTTCACCCACACCACGTAACTGAATACACACAGCATGATAATTCTAACTTTCTAAACTCCATTGCTACTGACAAACTGAAGAAAATGCATAGAGAATTGTAAGCTCTGCAGATAAATGTGAAAGATTGAGGCTCGTCCACTGAAACAGTACAAAAATAGAGTCTCTGCAAAAGGTTTGATAATTTTAAGTACATAAATATTTATTTGTAACCCCTAATTCTTCATGAAAGCTTAAGAATGATGAAAAAAAGCAAAAGGTTTTATGAGACCAGGAATTAGGTTAAGATGCACATTTGTTAGACCACAAATGTGCCTCTTAAGATAAAAGAGGAGTTAAGGCAGGAAACTCCATAGGTTTTCTGATGAAAATGATTCTTAACTTTACAAAAGCAACGGTTTGCTTAAGAGGAGTACTAATAATTCTGATATTAAGACTAGGCAGAATCTTTCTCCCATGCATTGCATGTTGAGAGATGGAAACCTGTAATATCATTCAGGAAACCTTTACGTAAGTAATTTGTTTCCTTGAATTGGTTGGCTTCCCCTGTTCTGGATTTAAAAAACCTTCAAATACACCAAGTAGATACAGACTTGTGGAATCACAATGGTAACAGTATTTTCCTATTCATGACATTGATTTATTATATCATGTTTCATAAAAATGTTCTTATTCCTGGCAGCCGAATTGGTTTCTTCTACCAAGGAAGCAAAGGATTGAAGGCTCTTTTATCTTAGATAAATAATGCGTTTTTTCTAGTCATTGTAAAGAAAGATGGGACCTTATAAACAAGTGTGGAAAGAAGTCAGATAATGATAATGTGTGGGTTAGTAATGGAAGCATTAATGCCTATAGTAAAGACAAATAGAGTAGGCTCTCCGCTGTCATCAATTTAAGGTCTGCATTTTTAACCATTTTGGAGTAATCCACAATGTTCATGAAGGGATGTGAAATACTGAGACACATCTACTGAAACATTGTGAAAATGATTAAAAGATAGCCAACCAACAGTAATTTGCCCCAAAGTAAGTTATTAGAAATGGGCATACTAGTAAATAAAATAAACATTTAATGTGAATACTTATTCTGTAATAAGAGTAAGCAGCTCAACTACTGTTACTCTTTGTAAAAAAGAAGAACATTAGAGAAATTCAGTGATAAACTGCTATCAGAAATTAAGAAATTCCTTGAATTTTGGCTTGAATACAAGCACAGGATTTGTAAACAAAAGGTATGAAGTTGAGTTCTTATTCCATTATTTATTAACCATGTCATCCGTAAGATGAAGATATAATATTCACCAGATAAACTTGTTTTGATGTTCAAATGAGCAAATATTTGGGAATAAAAAGAGCTATATTAACTACATCAGTGTGAAAATGATCATCTTCTAGGAAGACACAAAAATGCCATTCCAAAAAAATGCTCAAAGCCAAAGATTCTGATTCGTGAAAGATGATTAGTCCTCAGCTGGTCCTGAGGTCTTTACCTTGTGTTCCTCTGTCTTGGCAGAGTCCCACGGCCAACTCATGGGAGAAGCAGAGGTAGATGGGATAGAGTCTCCGTCTTTCTTGCACCAAAGGTACTTACTTCCCTTTTCTGGTATTAGATTTTGGGATGTCTTAAGATACTGTTTGAACAAATGCTTCAACTGTGGTTAAAATGATTGTGGCAAATCCATTTCATCAAATCCAATTCCCATCCTGCAACACCTGAGAAATCCGAGGCCAACAAGGATGGAGGGACCTGGTACTACTGTTGGTGAATGACCAAGCCAGGGTTTGAACAATTTCTTCTAAATACTATTCTAACTGGCTCAGCAACCCTTGCACTGCACAAATGAGTCTCCTCACAGGTTACAAACTGTGTAATTTGGAGTGAGAGCTTTTGAATTCCAACTGCTTCTGAACTCCATTTGACTGTGGGGTTACTATTAGAATTAACATCTGAGGCTGACACTTTAGCCCTTAGTTTACTGATGGAAATGGCCATGGAAATTATGGCCTTTTTAATTGGAGACTGAAATCCTTTCTTTTTAGAGGTTTTTTAACGTCAATTTGGCAAAGAACTCTTTAGATAGGCTATTCGATACCAGCAAAGCAGTTTTAAATGTTCTAAAATCTGATCAGGGCTTATAATATTTTATAGAATTTATCTAGCTCTTCTTTAGAAGCATCAAGAAAAGCCTCAAGGTACTTGGTACATTTTTTTTAATTTTTAGGCTATGAGGCTCCGTAACTCTCTTGGACGGATGGTAATCCTTAAATTTTCTCATTCTTTATTTATCCTAGGAGCCTCTAATTAGCTTCACTGAAGACATAAACTCAACCCATGCTTCTAAACATTTGCCAAGCAAAACAGACTTAGAGTAAAATAAAAATTTAAATGTCAATAAAGTCTACATTTATATAAAATAAAGCAGCTTACTTCTAGTCACTGTACAGCTTTAGAAACTAAGAATGTTATCAGAAATCAAACACAAATATGAACAATTATACTTATAAACGTCTATTTTGACATATATGCTCTCACTCATTTAAATGGTTACCAATTTAAGTGGATACACTGAAAAATTCAGAGATTTTAAACAAAAGTAAATGGTAACTTAAAATTCTAAGTTCTGCCAAACTTTATTTTAACCGAACTTCCAATACAGTATGAGAAACAACTCAACTCATTATATATATAAAAGGAACAACCCAAAAGACACATAATTTACCGTCTTACAGCATTAAGCAATCTTGTGTAGCTACAATTTTATAATTTTTTATAACTCTATAAATTATTTTCTTAACTGGACCTTCAAAATGTGATATGTTTTCCTTTGGTAAAGTCTGGAGATCAGCCAGTAGAGGGGCTGGAACATAAAAACATCCTAAGAGATGATAATGGACCACAAAACATTTCTAAACTAGTCATTTGCACAACTTCCTTCAACTATTTTTCTTCATTCTCCTTCCATCCATATCAAGTATGTTCCCTCCTCCCTCCTCTATGTATAAGAAATACTTCACTACTGTAACTTGAGGCTGACTTCCAACTTCAGTTAGATTCATTTCTGAGTATAAAATTTCAAGATGATAATGCACATTTCAAAATAATAGAGTAAATTTCAAATGTCTCACCCCAATAAGTGAGATGATGAATAGGCTAATTATCTTGATAATTTTTCCACCCTGTATACATACAGTGAGACATCACTTTGTATCCACCCCATAAATGTATACGACTATGAGTTGTCAATTTGAAACAATATTAATTGAAAAAATAAAGTTACCTGTTACTAAACCTTTATGACTTGTTCCTACATGGAAAGAGAAAGGAAAGTACATGTGGAAGGGGAGATGTTATAATTCGTCTAGGAGTGAAAGAACTCAAATTAATTCAGTATTGACAAATGTGCTTCTTATTCTAAGCCGAGAAATGAATATATAAGGCAGGTTACTAAAAACAGGACGTTTGTTAGAGAGTATTATTTTTCACAATAGAATGACTAAGATAAGAAAATACCACCTACTTAGGTTCAGCAGAAAGCCTCCTACACTGCAGCTAGCCTGGCTTTCCTGGGCTGAGTGTCTTATTGATGAAACAAAAAAACATTTTTAGATTTCTTCTAAATGCCAACTCTCTTACTTGATTGAAATTGTAGATGAATGTACTATGAGATTGGTGGAAGACCTCGGCATTTTTAAATCAACCATTTGTTTAAACACCTATCCATTCTTTTTGCCTGATTATCATTTCTCACCCATAGAATACTTTCTTTCTCAATGATCTAATTGTGTTATCCACAAAGGTTTCTCTTCTCCTATCTTGGGCAAGATTCAAGTTCTTGGGAGATAAAATTTTATTTAAATGAAAGAGATAAAATTAAGCAACAGTGACTGAACTGTGCTTAATTAACTCCAACAAGTAAAATTACACTTACTGAAAAGTTGTGTCATGCATATCAAGATTAACTATGACTATGCAGTTTATAATTTTCGCACATTACCACATAACTAAGAAAATATTCCAGAAACAAATTGCTTATGCTCTGCCAATAGTAGAAAAATTCCATTTTAAATTCCAGCCAGTCATCCCATTAAAGAAACAATTCTGATAAATAAAAGCTTGTATCTAATACGACTGCAAAAATAAGTTATGTTCTTGATTTGTTTATGTTTTTGATCCCAACGGAAATGATTATTATCCATATGTGTATTCTGAATAGCCAAAAGCATAATTTCTTAATGGCCAAACTGATACATGTCAATTAAAACTCCTATTTCAAAAGCTAGCAAAAGCATCGGTTATATATTTAATCGTAACCACCTAATCAGCCTCAATGTCTCTTTTAAATAAACCCTAAATACAGCAAGTTTACAAGTTCCAGCTCTAAAAATTAGTGGCAGTCTCTCTTATAGTGCATAATAACAGCTCTTCAAAAGAGGGCGACTTTAGAGCTAAAATAAAAGCTAAAGCTATTATTTAAATATCAACTACTAAAAGATCGGCAATGCCTTATAACTCAGAGACATTCCGGGATAGAGGATGTTTTTTCGATAATCAATATTCATTAACACCTACACTTCCAAAGCCACAATTCATACTTTTGATTGTTTGGTGTTGTTTCATCTCTAAAACAAACACCAGAGAAAAATCCACAGTAAAGTTTATGCATTCTTTGGAGAGAGAAACAGATCAAAGGAAAAGAACAGACAAATTCTTTGAATGAGAACTCTCTCCCTTTTCAACACTGATCTGTTTCATCAGGAACTTATGTGCAGAATAGGAGATGAAACATGTTTGCCTTCATTAGCAAGTTTTACACACAACAATATTTTAGTTTTCCACAAATACATCTTTTCATAGGCATAGCCTGTGTACTTTTATGATGATAGCAATGGCTTAACACTTCATTATTGAAGTTTATCTTTAAAAATTTGCCAAAAGCAACACCATTTATACAACACATACAAATCAATGTTCACACTCAGCACAATAACAAATTGTTATTTGTTTTCCAACAATTGTTGGAAAAATCTCATAAAGAGAAAATAGTTTATCTCAAACAAAAATAATTAGTCAAATCAACTTTTCTTAAAACCTGAGGTAAGTAGCGTCACCTAATATGTCACTGACCATTTAAAACTAAACTATATTCTTTTACCATTATGCACATTTATTTATCAAATCCAGGTAAATGTATTTGTGTATTGAAAGCATCATAAAACTAAAGTTTTTTGTGAATGCGCCTTAAGGTAATATTATTAGATCATAAGAAGAAAAGTTAAAACACATGGATAATGCCAAAAATAAGTATCCCAACTTTTTTCTACCCTTTCTCCACGGACCACCCTGGGAGGTTCTTCAGCAAGGAACCAGCTGAGAAAAACTTAAACTGAAATTGTTCAGAAAACTCAAGCCAATGGAACTTGCCGATAAGAAATTCAGATAAATCATTCTACGTACAGTCCACCCAGCTCTACAAAGTGCATATATTTCAGAGTGTCAGTATTCTGAAGCATTGGCATTCCAGAAGTACAGTCAAAACTGACAACACAAATTTATTTTCAAAACTGGAGAATCTCAAGCATTTTCTAACAAGGCTTGACTGCATTTTCTTCTCTTGCCAGTCTTGACTCTCAACAGTAACTTGCCCCTGACATAAATTCTTAACAACCTCAATAGATCTTTTTAACATTCCTTCATTTCCTCCCGGCCAGTTGTTGCCCACACACTCCAAGTTCAGGCCTTTCCAGTTCTCCACCCTTCACTGCCAGTCTTCAAAGTCCACCATACTCTGGCTTAGAGACCCTCTGAATTAATATGCAGCAGTACTGAGATTAAGCTAAGATCTACTAACACCAGACAGACACTTCCACCGTGGGTTGTTGGACCTTTGGTGATTTAAACACTTGAGTGGGATTGCAGTTCAGAGGGGTATAAGCTAGTAGGGGACCTATATGCTGTCAGGAAAAATAATCACCCCAAATTATCTTTTCGTTCCATTTCTCAGAAGAGCTTTCCTTTGTGCCACAGTCCATAGTTAGTAAGAAAATAATGTGACTATTCCACTTCTGCATAAAATCCACACAACCATCGTTTACACGCTCTCCTTCACATCTCTGTACGACTCACCCCTTCACCCAAGACAATGTGATGTTTTCCTGTATCCTTCGGCCATGCAGCCAGACAGCACAGATTGCTAGTCCAGGCCAAGGTCTACTGACAGTGACCTCAGCCGAAACACAGAAACTTGGGGGCCAACTTTAAACGGAGCCTCCAATCTGCCTCCTCTCTACTTCCCTTCCCCCAAAGAATCCAGAGTCTCAGAGGGAAGCGGTGTGTCCCCCCTCCTCCCTGGACTTCATCTACGGGCAGCAGCGGGCGACTCCAGCGGGAGCCACTGTCCTCTGTCCCTCCTCGCTTCCCCTGCTGTGCAGCCTGGAACGCTCTGGAGACCCTGGCCCCAGGACTGGGCACACCGGGCAGTCAGGAACCAGGACAGAATGCAGACAGAGGCTCGGTCACGCCTCCGCTGGGGATTCCCAGCCCAGTTAGCTCGCGGGGCAAACGCATCTCCTTCACATTGGAAAGCAAACTTCTACTAGTCGACACCTGTGATTGGGGGGGCCTAAAAGCCCCCACCTGAGCAGGAGCCCAGCACGAGGCCGAGCAAAAAACGCCCTCTGAAGCGCGAGAGTGCAAAAAACAGTAGGGGTAAAGAGTGGGTAGGCAGAGAGTTTTTTGTAAGGGGGGTTCCCAGTGTCGCCCCTTTCCTGCTTTTTCGTTTACAGTGAGCGGGACATTTAAATTATTTTGTGGTTTGCAGATTTTTTTAAGTATTTATGGGTTTTTTTTTTCTTTTAAACAGGCACTGCAGGCAGAGGGGCAAGTTGTCAGGCTCGGTGCTTCTGCCAGGCGGCCCCGCACGGCCGAGAAGGGGACCCCGACAGGGAGGGGGCGCGGCGAGGGGAGGGCCGCGGGAGGCCGCCCCCCAGCCTGCCCGGCCCCTGCGTCCCGCCGCCCTCCCCTCCTGCTGGGGGCGGGGCAGGCACGACCGCCGCGCCGCCTGCGCCCGGGGGGACCCGGGGACCCCTCCAGCCCCCACCCCATCCCGCCTGGGGCAGGGCAACTGCGGGGCACCCAGGTCGGCGGGCGAGGGAAGAAACGTGTTCCCCAACTTCTGGGATAAACCAGCCGCGGCTGCAGACGCCTCTGTCACGCGAATGTGGGAGCGGAAATGCGCGGTCCCCGCACGGCGGGCACAGGCGGGTTCGCAGCAGCGAGGCCGGGACAACTTGGCGGGGCAAGCGGGCGACAGCGACAGCGGCCGCGTCCCCGGGCGCCGGGTCGGTCCCCGGGCGCTTGTCGCCGCGAGGAGAGGACAGGGCGGCCCCTGTCGGGCGGAGCGGGCAGGGGGGAGTGTGGGCTCGGGAAAGCCGCTTGCGCGTCCCCGGCCCAGGGGGGCGCTGCGCCCGAGGCACCGACCACCCCAGCGCCCGGTGCACCGGCCCCGGGGCCAGCGACCCCCCCCCAGCACCCGGTGCCCGGGCCCCGGGGCCAGCGCCGCCCCCAGCGCCCGGTCGCGGCCCCGGGACCACCGACTCTCCCAGCCCCCGGTGCACCGGCCCCGGGGCCAGCGCCTCCCCCAGCGGCCGCTCGCGGTCCCGGGGCCAGCGACTCCCCCAGCGCCCGGTGCACCGGCCCCGGGGCCAGCGACTCCCCCAGCGCCCGCTCGCGGTCCCGGGGCCAGCGCCTCCCCCAGCGCCCGGTGCACCGGCCCCGGGGCCAGCGACTCCCCCAGCGGCCGCGGGGCGCAGAGGGGACAGCGGCGGAGCCGGGGCAGGAGCCCAGCGCCCGCCCGGAGCGTCACGTACCTTGAGCTCCTCGCTGTCCAGGCTGGTTGATCTGTCCATGGAGCAAAACTGGAGGAAGTGGAGGGGAACCGGGCAAGCTGGACCCCCAGACAGTCTAGTCTTTGAGTTTCCAGCTTAAACTCAGCTTTATCCTCCTCCGAGCCCCGGCGGCTCCTCTCAGTCGCATTCTCCGTGGTCACGCCGCCTCCGCTGGTTAAAAATAATAAAAATAAATAAATAATAATAATTCACTTTGTTTTACTTCCTCGAAGATTTCGTGACAGGTGATCTTCACCCGCGGTGCAACACGGCTCAGCCGAATCAACGAGTCAAGCAGGGGCGAGGAAAAAAAAATAACAACCATCCACTCTAGTTAAGATGATTTTTTCTTCTGCAATAAGCTTAGAAACCAGCGATTTGCTGCATCCCGAGAAAAAAAGCTGCTTCCCCGGACAGCATCATGCGGCAGATTGGGAGCAAATGTGTTCCAACCGAGGCGAAGAGTGTGTGATCAAAGCCTCCTCCGGCAGGCTCACTCCGGTGCAGCTGGTTGAGCACCAGTCCCGGGCATTAGCAAGGATCAGTTTCCCTGGCAGGATAACTGAATCCCCCAAGTCCTGCAAGCACTTAAAAACAAATGCCCGGCAGCTGAGAGGTACCCTCTCCTGGGGGAAAAGAAGATGATAAAGTCTGAAGGGAACGTTCTCCTTTGAAGGTTATACTAAAAGAGTTAAGGGAAGAGGAGGTGGAGAAGAGAGAGAAAAAGAAAAGGAGAGAAAAATTTCCCTCCTGCTTTGCTGTTTTACTGGCCTTCGCCACCAGGTGACCGACCGACTTCGCTGCTTCTCTCTCCCCACAGCCTGCACGAAGGGGATTTCTCTCATCTGTCAAAAAAGCAACATTTCCACTCCAGACAAATACCATCGCTGGGTCTTAAAGACTGCCCTGTGTCCGGGATCCGTAGGTGACAAGCATTTTAATTCATTTCCAACGTTGCTTCGTCTTGTTGCTACGGCTCTGGGAGCAATATGCTTCCATGGATCTCGTACGTGTATTCAGATTATGTTCACGTTAGATCGCTGCTGTGTTAAGGGTCGGTTTTTTTTTTCCCCCCCCCAACTTAAGACTTTTAAATAAAGTGACAAATAGAAATATTAAAAGAAATTTCCTGCGATGAGGCTGCTTCTGATAAAGCAACTTTTTACTGGAAAATGATTCTTTGAATAGACTCAGACAGGTCAGGGCATTTAAAATGTAGGTTATAGATTGGGGGGGGAAGGCTCATTTCTTTCATTTCGATTTTTTCGTGCAAAAGCTTGACTTTGGAAGGGATTGAAACAGTTTCCTCTTATTTTTATGATGGCATATAAACTATTGAGACTTCAGGATGTTTTCAGATTCAGGAAAGCAGACTGTCTACTTTGGTTTCTAATTTAAGAATTTAAATGTGCACAATTGAGCTTACCTTCTCTTTGTCTCTCTTGCTGAGCTCCAGCCACCTGGCCTACTCTTCACCTGTCACTGCTGTTTCTTCTGCTACTGACCCTTTCACCTGCAGGTAATCAGAACAGCTCTCATGCTTAACATTCATAGCACAGACTAAAATCACCTTATCAGCAAGGATTTTCATCAGGTGAGTCCACCAGAGTCTCCTTCTGTGCTCTTGTCAAAGCAGGAACCGCAATTTATCATTATTTAATGTATGCATTTACTGTTTGCTTGTAAGACTCTTCCCGTAGACCACAAGCTCTTGATGGCACTTTCCTTCCCTGTCTTATTCACCAATATATAATCAGAGCCTAGCAAATAATATGCACAAGCAATGTATGTGGAACAGATTAATGTGTGGAAAGAAACCTTTACGGCTAGTATGCTAATGTCTAAACACTCTCGTGATGCCTTCCACCAACATAGACACCGCAGTTCTTCCCCTTAGAGTCTGCAGCTAAGCCTATAAGACTCTGCTTTATCGTCGAGTATGCTGAGTTCTTTACTTTTACCTTAGTCTATTCGGCATATTTATCAAAGTTATCTTTCTTTCAAACTTTGACTTGTGACTACAGCTTTCAAGGTTAACATCAAGTACCCAATAGTCCATCCTTAGTAGGGCTGAACATCAAATTCTCAAAATAAGTTTCAAATGTTCATTTTACAAAATTATTTTACTTAACATGTGATGGGAAATAATAAAGCTGCAGGTTGAGAGTAAATGATCTTATACAACTTATAACTCTAAAAAAGTGCTTCTTTTCCGGAATGGATTAAATTCAACGTGAATAAATACGTGTGTTTTTTAATTCAAACTTTTCCATGTTTTAATCTCTGTGTCAACTTGTCGTTGTCTAACTTTTGCACATTAAATAAAATAAGCAAATTTATTTTGAACATATTAGCTATTTATGTTTTGAATTTGCAATTGAAAAATTTAGTACAAGGAATATATCTGTAAAAATAAGTATTAATGCTTAAATATTATTCAGAAAGGGAAGACTCCCAATAATTTCTTAGTATGGCATCAAATTATAGTTGAAAGAAAAAGTGATGTACTTTAACTAAACTTAACCATATTTTAAAAAGCTATATGTAATGACATATATAAATTAAACATGACTTTAATTACTCCTAGTAGATTTGAAAATATAAAATTACATATAACATTGACTGATTAGACATGTATTACATGACTTACAGAAGCTATTTGTAATTTCCAAATTAGTTACATATTTGGGTCCAATTAAATGTCTATACAACAAGGTATTGGCAAATATTTTTTTACCATTTCATGAATTCCCATGCAAATTAATTAGGCTAAATACACATTTCTAAAATTTTAAAAATGAGAGCTGATCACAAAATATTTGTTAAAACATATAGCACCTGTCAAGGCAATCAGGACTCACTTCTTCTTCTGTTATATCAAGTGAGACAAGTGTCAGAAACTTTAAACTTTAAAAATATTTGCAAGAGAGAAACAGAATGATGAGGAAATAAACTGAAGAAAAGAATATTTTCCAGATGTCCTGAATCACAACTTCAAGAGAAAGACTGCTAGCTACCCATGGCTATAGAGGAAATCAGCTGCTGAAACCTAGCAGGGTGTGTGAAAGGAGCAGAATTCAATTCACAGGCAAACTGCAAAAAGCAGTCACAACTCCCAAGGAAAGGCAAAGCATTGTGGGAACAGCTGCGGGTCCTGAGATGTTACATTTCAGGATCATCCGTTGTCCATAGATACATTCATCAATGTCACCTTCCGCCGTAAGGTATTAAAGCCAATGAACTTCTGCCATTAGATCTTCTTTAACTGATGTACAGTAATGGGGAACTCGTAAATAGATTTCCTTTTTTTCCAATAGACAATGTAATTTTTATTAATCATCTAAGGTTTAAAAGCACTTTAAGAGTTTTAAATTTTGTAGGCCTTTCTACTCCCCTGTTCCACTTCCTGGCCAAATTTGCAATTTGGTGAATTGATGTGAATTTTCATAGTGTGCTACAGCACATGTTCGTATTTTATTTCTATTCCCTGAAATTATTAAAGGGAGAAGTAATGGGTCATAATTCATTAAAATAAAGTAATAACTTATTGACATAGCTGCCCCTAGTTTAGTTCTGGTGATTAGCATTTGTACTCATATGATCTAAATACTGGCACAGAAAGAGATTATTTCTGAAAAATGTAACTTTTTATTCCACCCAGTTTTTAAAATGATGTACGAGAAAATGCTGAAGTGTGAAATATTTTTTTATTTTTATATGAGTAAGACATGTAATTGTGAATATGTGAATAGATGAGGAAAATAAAGTAAACGAGCTAATAACATTGTGATGTGACTGAAAGGAAATCCTTTGGCTTTCCCAAAAAATGATTACTCCTTATATAGCACAGATGTATATTTTTCATAGAAAAGGGTTTTAATATTAAGTTAAAATAATTTCTATTAGCCTTCAACCAGATCATGTTTCTACTAGAAATTTCCCCTTAAGAAAATAAAAAGGAAAGATAAATAGGACTAATATTTTTCTGAAATGACATAAAAAGCCAAAGATAGAATAAAAGGACCCAGAAATGCTTACTTGTAGCCAGAATGTGGAATTAAAGTAATCAAAACCATGAAACTGGAAGAATTTTTTTCTTTCCTATATAGATTTAATGGAAAAAAGGTATTGGCAAATGTATCACTTTTGGTAAAAATTATCTTCTGTTTATCCACATAGGATTTCAAAAGTAGCTTACTCATGAGAATAGGATGTGCTTTCCATAGCATAGATTATAGTAGTCTCAAAAGGTATTGGAGAATCTGCTTCCTAGCATTTCAAGAGAATGGTGATTTGTATACCTCCAGTCTTAGGAGCATCCCCCCATATCATTACTAATTGAAGCTCAGAGTCCCAAACGTTGCTAACTATAGTTTGAAGTTGTAAAAACAACCCACGTCAAAATGCTAAACTTCCTGTGGAATATAAGAAATAGAAACGTAACAACTCGCACACACAGTGTGATTCAAATTTGATTTAACGCTAACAGCAAATATTTAAGGGCATAACGCAGCCGTAATTAAAACAAGAGAAGCACACCAAGCTGTGTGAAAGTCTGCCACATCACAATTATACAAGCACAAAAAAATGAGAGCAATGTCGTCAAATGTCTTCCATTGAAAGCTACTGCCGATCTTGAATGCACTTTCCCATCAAAAGTGCTTATCAATTTGCTTAAGTGCTTAAAACCTTCAGAAATCGTGAGCCTAAAACTATAACTACAGCTACATACGAAAAAGTAACAACTCTGAAGAATTTTTGTTCACCCTCAAATGAACAACCTTACTATTAGAAACAGTAATCTCATTAATCCTACTAATCTTACTACGAAAAAAACGAAAGTTTGTTGTTCCATGTTTGGTTTCTGTCTATATCTGTTCAATTCTTCACCAAAATTAATCCCTATAACAGGTTTCTTATTTTTTTAGCTAAGCGTTTGAAAGGAAACTGACATTTCTGGGGATATTTTTTATTCCAACAGAAGAACTTGACTATTAAACCATCCCCCCCATACACACAGAAGTGATAATCCAATGTAATATCAACACAAATGAAACCTTTATGAATACTGTCAGTCTTTCTACGGGTTCCATTGGTGTCACTCTTACAAGAAATGGAGTAATAGGAGACACAAGACCACAGATATGAAGAGAGAGAAATGAAACTGTGATTGATTCTAAAGGAAGTGTGGAATAGCCAGAAAAAACTGGAGTAGTCTTGGCTCTTGTTGGAGTTCTTTTGGAACAGCCTAAAAGAAAGGAAACAAACACACCTGAGGAATCTGGAAGAAAATACTTAATACTAATGTGTGTGATTCAATTCTAAAACAATACTCTCTCGGCTGACTTCTAGTCTGGAAATTTTCCTATTCTGACAAGCACTTGAATGATACGCTAACATGGGGACACTGTCTGGTCTATTCATTTACATACAATTGTTGGTTGAAACTTGCTTTTAGGAAATAAGTTAATGTGAAATTTTCTTCTGTTTTTACTCTGTCATGACCACACTAAATAAAATAGAAATAAAGAATGAATGAAATTATTTCATAAACTGATACCTTGTAGTGTACTTCCAAGTAATTGCATTACCAGAAAATTGATTCTAATAAAGATGTTATAACTAAACAAGAATGATAAATTGTCATTGAGTCCTTTTCAGTCATGTCTTTTCTTGTGAGTGGAGGTGTGGAGAGGGGGAGGATCTGAAGACCAAACTTGAGTTGTAAGAATATCTGTTGCCAATCAGCTCTTTGGCAATAGCCCTACATGTACCATCATTGCCATGGACCTTTAGTAAATTTGGCAACAGCCTCTCAGAAGAGAATTTTACTCTTTTTTGTCACTGTTAAGTAATCATATGTCAGTGCTGCTGAGTTACAGGTGCCGCAAGCAAGAAACAGCTGATTGAAAATACAAGCTTGCAAGAGGTGAGGCTCCCCATAGGTGCAGGAGAGCTCCTAGTAACCTCCGCTGTGGCCATTTATTGAAACTGTATACAACAGGTGTGGATGCCCCATGTACAAGGACTACGTGCTTAATGATGGCTATGTGCCTGCCCCATGGGCTCAAATCCAACCCTGATGCACCACAGATGTTCTAAGTTCAACACCTGCTTGCTAACTGCTAACGAGCAACCAGTCTGGTTTCATTAGAGCACTAAGCTACTAGAGGGCTTGTCCCAAGGCAGCAAAACATCTCCAGGCCAACCAGGAGACTGTCCTGCTCTCTGTGTTTCCCTCAAGAACCGGTGACTGTTCTTACAAGCATGGTGCTCAGTCTCCTACAATCATATTTTATGTGAAGTTCTTTGAAATGTTCCAATGACATAAAATGAATAGTCAAAACAAAAGTTATTACTGTGTTGTTTAAAAATGGCATAGACTTGCTAAAAAAAAAAGTCAGAGGAAGACATCGTGGGATCTTACGGAGCTGTGAGTGCATTGGAATCATCTATCTTGCATGACAAACTATGTTTACACTCAGTGGTCACAAATGGCTTAATCATCTGTGGCAGCCTGGAAGCCTGTAGAGCCCAATACTGCCTGCCTTCATTTCATATTCTACCCATTTGCAGCTATTGAGAGCACCAAGTTAGGGAGCTTGTATCTGAGTATGTGGGTATTTTTAAAGCCTAATTCCGCATGACAATGTTGTTGCACAAACTTGGTATTGAACTGAGAGTATGTTCCCCCACGTACTGCAACGAGGGCCGTACATCAGAATGACAAGCAGTTTCCTAAAAAGCCCAGGAATATCTATTTTTGCCCTAATTAGAAATAAAATTGTATATATTTTGGCAAAAAAGCTCTAGGCAGGAAGGAGTTCCTTTTTGAGGTCTTGTAGCTTTTTTCCTTATTATTATTCCACTTTTCCTGCTCTGAATGCAGCCAGCTCCAACTTCCTACGCTTCAAGATTTGACTCATTTTCCTGGTGTTCCTCAGAACGTGTCTGCAAAAAAAAAAAAAAAAAAAGGAACCAAAAGAAACACAAAAACCCTATAAGCTATCCTTTGCAAAGGTCATGTTTTTTGGAAATTGACATTTGAAAAGGCATGAAGATAGGAATTCTTAAAATCTGGACATGTGATCATCTTTAATCTAGAAACTAAAGGCTTCATTTATCTATGATTAAGTATTTTTATTTTGATTTGTAAAACCCATATGGATAAAGTGCATGTTTATTAGAATTCTGAACATTAGAAACAGGCTGAAACATCTTTGTAGCTTTTCCTTCGATAACCCATTTTAGAAATAGTCTCAGTATATAGTGAAATGTACCTCATGTCGTAAAGTAACTTTCATAATTATTTGTTACTACATGGTTCTTTTCCGTATGGTAATATTGTAAACTTAATTTTCTACCTGTTTGGTTTTGATCTAGAAGCAATATATAAATTTTCTATATTTTCATTAAAAACTAATTTCACAAAAGTACACTTTTCAAATGTACTTTATAAATGATTATGCATTAATTACCTATAAGATTAGAGAACTGTTTTTTTTTTATTTCTGCCTACATTCAATTTAGCCCTGAATTACAAAAATCAACTCTTTCTCTATAATTATGTGCCAATCAATCTGAACTGTTTTATGTAACGTAAGACCTTGACTCAAAGATAAAATTTCCATAGTGCCGCAATTATCAGAAATAAAAAGTTACTTGTCTTTCTTTTATGATGAAAACAATAAAATACCTTCCCAACTTGAACCAACTTAAACTTTCTTGAAAAATAATTAAGGCAAATCAAATGTTGGCGCGGTGATATTAAGATCATCAGGACCCCCAACTGAACATAATCTCTGTAACAACTATGTAACTCAAATTAATCAGTAACATTTACTATCTCATTATTTAGGTATGTTCAACCTGTGACCTGCAGGCCCACATGCTAATTTTGTGAGGACTTTTTTTGCTTATCTGTGTTGTCAGTTACCCCAAAAAGTATGCACAGACCTTCTTTTTGCTCATCAGCTTTTATTAGTGTTTGTGTATTAATTAACAACTCTTATTGTTCTTATGTGAGACAGAGGAGGAAAAAAAGTTTCGACACCCTGCAAATGTTCTGTAATTATTACGATGTTTCCTCTGGTTCTGGCATAGTCAAGCATCTGGTTCTAAAAATCTTTGATAAAATTTAATTTCCTCACAGGTGTTCACTAAATAAAAATACACCAAGTATTAAAAGTTGCTACCTTTACTGAGGGGATTAGTAGTGATCTTTATTTTTCAAAAGTAATACAATATGAATCTATTTAGTGGATTAAATAATAATTGGCTGAACACAGACACCATAAAGAAGACATACTTCAAATGGGAAGAAGATATTTGTAAGACAACTGGCTGATAAAGAATTATTAGTAATGATGTGTTTCTGTACGTGCATACGTATATGTGTCATATATAGGATATATGTACATATCTAAAAAGAGACAAAGAGGCCATGAAATACTAGGAAAAAATGGATACAAGATTTAAGCAAGTACATTATGGAAGAATTTAACTAAAAAAAAAAATGTCCATCCTCCTAATTACTCAGGAAAATTCAAATTAAATCCATGTTAGGTAATTTTTATGTGACTACATATATGTTGACAAAAATGTTTAAGTCTGACAAAAGAAAATGTAGTGAAAAATACTGAGTGACTAGAATACTTTTATACTAAGCTCATGGGACCATAAATTGATTCAACAATATTGGGACAATTGGCCTTGTCTAGTAAATTTCAATATAGACTATAATCTAGTAAGTCTACGCATAAAGCATAAGTCAGCATCAGTCAGCATAAATAGTGTTACAGCAAACAACACTTAAATCTCACTTACAGCAACCAAATTTTATTTCTCGCTCATATCACATACTGATGTGGGTCAATGTAGCAAGAGTTCTACATCTCACAGTTACTCAACCTAGTGTCTCTTCTGAATTCCAGGGTCTTGTTTTTACTTTTTATTTTAGAATATTAGAGGGTACAGTTGTTTTGTTTATATGCTTTGTTTCTTGTAAAAATTGAGTCTACATTCTAAGTGTGTTTTTCACCCTGACAGAGTGTACTGGGCCCAATAGGTGTGCATTTACCATCCTCTCCTCTCCCCTCCCCCCAGCTTGATTTAATTGAGAATTACTTCCATATAGGCAATTAATGGTTGATCAATAGTTCCATGTTACTAGTGAGTACGTGTGTTTGTTTCTCCACTCTTGTTATGTTTCACTTAGAAGAATGGTTCCCAGTTCCATCCAGGTTGTCACAGAAGATACCAATGGCCTTTTCTTCTGGCTCCGTAGTACTCCACAGCATGCACATACCACATTTTATTAATCCATTAGTGTATTGGTGGACACTGTGGTTGTCCCCTACTGGATCACCTTCCATTGGTCAGTAGACAGGAGTAGAGAATGAATGAGGAGTAGTAGATTTTATGCAATAGTCCTGGAAGTGTTAGACATCACCTCCTTGGACAGTCTTCTACCCTGAACTCAGTGAAGTGGCTCCAGCAAACTGTAAGGGAAGATGGGTACTGTAGTGTAGTTTTGTGGAGAAAAAGAAAAGGAGCTCATGGATGCTAATAAGCACTACCTGTACCTGTCATAATTATTCTTTGTGGCCACCAAATATCTCATTGCTCCCAATTACCATGCGTAGAGACATCAACCCTTTTAATGTTTTGCCTAAACAATGTCTAGGGTCTCTGAGTTATTCACAGTCTTCCCCAGAAATGGTTCCTCACAGTCTCGTCTCCTATGATTAGAAAAACCATCCATTTTCTCTGACTCTTACATCTAAATGTGCAACAATGACAAAATAGCCATAGAAATCTTGCCCATTCAGAAAGAGGAAGAACTGAAACACCCAACTCTCACAGACTCAGAGAAGTTACAAAGAACCCTTAACAGATATTGCACAGAAATTCATCCTGGGAGTAGACAAGAGTTCCTTGATTTCACTCTAACGTTCCTGGGCAGAACTCGCTGGTCCAGCGCTGTCTAACCTCCATGCTCTGGAGTTTTATTCTGTGTTCATCCTCCTCGGCTACATCTGAGATGGGGGTTGGAAAGTAGGCTGTCCTTCAGGGACAGGACATTTGTGCAAGCCACTTCCTGCTGAAGTTAGCTTAGGAGTTGCATTAGTTCACTAGGCTTCCATAACAAGACATGAGAGACAGGAGAAATTTATTTCTTACAATTCTGCAGCTGGAAGTCCAAAATCAAGGTGTCAGTGGGTTTGGAGTCTTCTGCAGTCTCCCCTCTGCCTGCAGGTGGCTGCCCACCCACTGTGCCTGTGCCGGGTCGCTCCTCTGTGCACAACATCTCTGGTGTCTCTTTATATGTTCAAATGTCATCTTTTTATGTGAACTCCAGTCAAATTGGATTAGAGCCCAGCTAAAGGCCTCCTTTTAATGGAACCACCACTTTTACATTTGTATCTCCAAGTAGGGTCACATTTTGATAACCAGGGTTTATCCCAGAGGTAACCAGGGGTTAAATTTTCAACATACGAGTTTGATGGGAGAAGCAGCAGCACAATTTAGCCTACAACCGGAGACCAGAAGCTGTTCTGCAGTTGGAACACTCAATACTAAAGGTCGGTTTCTTTGGCACTGAAATTCTTTCAAAGTATTATTGGGCTTATGTAACCGATTTGCTTTTGTTTAATTTCTTGTGTCTGTGACCACACTCAACCCTCGTCCCTAGAATTCTCAGGTGCGCTTTCTTTCTTTTATTACTACTCAATGCCCCATCTGTCCAATGAATGGCCAACTACATGATGACTCAGGGACGGGAGGCTTGGGAGCAAGATAACTGTTGATCTGAATGTTGCCACAAGTCTGACTGACTTGAACAGAAATTTTTTACCAGTCCTTTACGATGTAGAGCTTCTGAGAAATTTTATGTCTTACTTTATGAGTTCTAAAAGTACTCAACATTTCCACGCTATTGGTGTCCCATATGTTTAGATTGGTTTTAGTCCGTTTTGTTTTCCCTTCCATCTGGTTGTCCTCAGACCTTTCCAAAGGCAGCTAACTACAGCTCACGGTATGAACATTCTTGCTTCCCATCCTTTTCCTCTTGAGCCGAAAGCTCAGTATGGAGAAGTTCTGCTTTCCAAGTCATCGCTGGCGATGGACTTTGCAGACTTTTGCCGTGCTGTAACAGGGCTCCCCAACAGTTAGATCTTGGATATACGATCCCCTGCCACGGGCAGGGATGACAATGCCAATTGTGATAAATTTCTAGCCGGGAAATACAAAAGATGAGCATGAGGAGATTTCTGGAAATAAACCAAGGGGCATATATCACATCTGTTCACATTGCATTGACCATTGTGAATACACAGACCCTTCTCTTTGCAGATGGGCCTGAGAAATACAGTATCAGTGCAGTGCTTAAAAAGGAAGGCAGAACGCAGACATGGGTGAGCACACGCAACCACTAACACAAGACCTTAGAGAATGTTTTGCATATTTATTGGTAGCAACCCCAAAAAAATACAACTCCAGTAGACATGAACACGAGGATGAATACTTATACAGGGTGGCCATAAGGTTCATGGGCAACTTAAATAGTTGTAACTGTTTTTACTACTTTTAAATAGTTGTCACTATTTAAATTGCACACAAACTTTATAATCCTGTATTACACAGGGTATGATTTTAAATACTTAAGTACGAAAACATGTAAAACTAAACAAAAAGATTAATATAGTTAAATTATTTGATAATGCAAACACATATAATATTATCAAGTGATTCAAAGGCTTGGAAGAGTGATGTGCCTGGCACATTGCTCACTTGCAAACACTCAGTGGGCACCTCTCACACATCAGGCCTGAGCTCTTTACTGTCTATTCCCCATGAACATTAACAAGAGCCAGTCCGTTGTTAAAGAAAAACCTTTAAATGGTAGCCGGGTTGTGATGGGCACCTATAGTCCCAGCGACTTGCGAGGCTGAGGCAAGAGAATCACGGAAGCTGGAGGTGGAGGTTGCTGTGAGCTGTGATGGCACAGCACTCAACCAAGGGTGACACAGTGAGACTCTGTCTCAAAAAAAAAAAAAATCTTCTAATGGGAAAGTGTCCTCATTATTAAATAACCCACTAATTCACACTAATTCAGAAATAGAATGATCAAACCAAAAGTTTTTCAGACATTCATTTCACAGACCTCTTTGTGTTCCAGAAAATATGAGTGAGTGTTCACACTAAAGTACAAAATCAATGCCTTTGACGTTTATACATACCAGAATTAGTCTAAATTTGGGAAGGTAATGTAGGTGCAACTGAAAAAAACAAAGAGATGCATCCGTGAATAGAATTGTCTGAAGCAGATAATGCCAGAGCCAAAACTAGAGCTTGTCCAAGTATAGAATAAGAAAGATTAAAATGGGGCATTGTCTCAAAAGACACCAATGCATTTGTGATAGCAACAAAGATAAGAGAGAAAAAAATATAGAATTAATAAGCTTACCAAATACGATAATATGGCATTTTATATAATTATTTAGAGATATTTTCCACATGTAAGAATTGTACTTATATTCACTGCAAATAAAACAATCATCATTTCATCTCTTTATGTCCCTTCGGTGTGTGGATTTATGGCTTTTATTTAAAAGATTCCTTATTTACTTTCAATTTATGTCACTTGCTTTCTCTGACTACAAATAGAATGCTATTAAATTTTAGTATTGCTAATAGCTCATCATTGACAGATGTTCTATTCAATTTTCAAAGGACGTAATAGTAACATTGTCTTCAATTATGGAATAAACACTGTTCCAAAGTATTGCATACGCTGCATAAGCACATTCCTTGCAACCTTACTAGAATTAAATGTCCTTCTTCTAAACTCCGTAACTATTTTATGTGGACTCAGCTCTCTGCCAAGATTCTAAAATTTTTAACAAGAACCCATTTGTTTAGCATAGCACCTTGAACAGAGTAAAAATCTCATGATTATTTGCAGAATAAGTGCAAATAATATATATATATATTTATCTCTCTGATATATAATATCTCACACACACACACAAACAACTCTTGTTTGTCAACAGAGTTGACAGGTTGACTTAAAGTCTCTAAGATTGCTGATTTAAAGTCTTTAAGATTTATTTCCTATATTTGGCTTTGGGAATATAAGTGTAGTCAGACTTGTAACAAATAAAGAAACCCTGGTATTAATTACACTTTTCAATTTTTTATTTTTGTTATCACACATGTGATACATATTCTATCACACGTATATCATGAATTACACATCATTTAAAAGCAACCATTGTCACAGCTTGGTCAAATCACACTGAGTTTTGGGAGCTGGCATGGAAAAGGGAAGAGTGATGGTAAGATTTGCTAGCTTCACATCTCTTCAAGGCAGGAAGAGGGAATGAGGGAAGTTGGTCCAGGATTGTCAGACTCCCGATTGCATCAGTAGGAGCTCATCGTGAGAACAGCTCAGGAGAGAGGAGCCTCAGGCTAAGCCAGAAAAGACAAGGCAAAAACGTTAAAGCTCTGGGCCCTCGATCTCAGATCCCCTGCCTCGTCCTTAACTTTGTACTTTGGGCAAGTTACTGAATTTCTCTGTGCCATGATTTGCTAATCTGTAAATTGAGGGCATTGTGAAATGTAAATAAAGTCATAAATTCCAAGTGCTTAAAACAATGGCTAGCACCGGGGAAGCATTAGATAAAGAGAAGCCACTGATTTTATCACCATCATCAGTATTATTATTAGTCAAGAGATCATAGACCCAGAAGTCAGAGGTAAATCTGAGAACTAGAAGACAAGAGAGTTGGTTGATAGCTGAGTCCTGAATGGAACTGAGGTGGGTGGTCAGCGGAAAATACACAGGGGACATGAGCTGGTCGTTGGAAACATAGCAGAGTAAGCAAAGAAGGTTCTAATTGTTGCTGTGCCCTTTTTTCTTTCTTTTTTCATTTTATTTTTTATTAAATCACAGCTGTGTATATTGGTACAATCAAGGGGTACAATGTGCTGGCTTCAGATACAATCTGAAATGCTGAGCTTTATTTTTTATTTATTGCATATTCACTAGGTTGTTTCAGAACTCTGTAGGTGTAGAATTTAACTCGTAGATTTTCATCTGGAAGAGAAGCAAGTAATTTATTTTGATAGAAAAGAAAAT
>CAUYRH010014957.1:0-30217 GCA_963574655.1 Perodicticus potto
TTTTTTTTTTTTGAGACAGAGCCTCAAGCTGTCACCCTGGATAGAGTGCCGTGGCATCACAACACAGCAACCTCCAATTCCTGGGCTCAAGCAAGTCTCCTGCCTCCGCCTCCCAAGTAGCTGGGACTACAGGCGCCCGCCCCAACGCCCGGCCGTTTTTTAGTTGCAGCCGTCATTGTTGTTTGGCGGGCCCGAGCTGGATTTGAACCCACCAGCTCAAGTGTATGTGGCTGGCGCCTTAGCCCGCTGAGCCACAGGCGCCGAGCCACCAGTTAGCTTTTTCTATTTTTAATAGAGACAGGGTCTTGCTCTTGCTCAGGCTGGTCTTGAACTCCTGAGCTCAGATGATCCACCTGCCTGGGCTTCCCAGAGTGCTAGGATAACAGGAGTGAACCACCATCCCTGGCCAATTTTGTTTGTTTTTAAATTACAGTAGCTTTATTAATTTTCTCTATTGTCTGTTTTCTGTTATATTGAATTTTGTTCATTATTTTCTTCTCTCTGATTATTTTGGGATTACTTTGCTTGTTTTCTTCCAACTTCTTGAGTCAGAACCTTAGGTCATTGATTTTAGACCTTTCTTGTTTTTGAATATAAGCCTTTAAAGCCCTTCTAAGCCCTGCGTTAGCTGTATCCCACAAGCTTTGATATATTGTATTTTCATCATCATCCAGTTCAAAATACTTTCTAATTTCCCATGAGATTTTTTTTTGAAGTGTGGATTGTTTAGAAGTGTGTTTTACTTCCAAGTGGTTGGGATTTTCCCCAATATCTTAGTGTCTTTTTATTTCTAATTTAATACCATTATGGTCAGAGAACATACTTTATATGATTTTTCTTTTAAGTTTATTGAGACTTGTTTTATGGCCCCACATATAGTTCCTCCCCATTAAATATTGCAGAAAAAAATGTATTCTGCTGTCATATATTCTATAAGTACCAATTAGGTTTAGGTGGTTAATAATATTGTTTAGATAACTTATGTTTTTCTTGGTTTTTGTATAATTGTCCTATAAATTGGTGAGAGAGAGGTGCTGAAATGCTTTATTGTCAGGTTTTACTCTATGTATTTTGAAGCTGTTAAAAGGTATCGACACATTGTTAACAAAGACTGTTATGTCTTTATGATGAAGCGATCTTTTCATTATAAAATGTTTGTCCCTACCTTTTTCATACCCTTCTTTCTAGAAGTTTTCTTTTTATCTGATATTAATACAGCCGTTCCTACCCTATTATGTTTACTATATACCTGGTGTATCTTGTTCTGTCTACTTATTTTCAACTGATTCTTGTCTCTGTATTTGAAGTCAATCTCCATTAGACAACATGTAGTTGGTACTTGCTTTTTTTTTTTTTTTTTTTTTTTTATAAAGAGCCTCAAGGGACACCCTGGGTAGAGTGCCATGGCATCACAGCTCACAGCAACCTCCAAATCCTGGGCTCAAGCGAGTCTCCTGCCTCTGCCTCCCAGGTAGCTGGGACTACAGGCGCCCGCCACAATGCCCGGCCATTTTTTGGTTGCAGCCGTCATTGTTGTTTGGCAGGCTCAGGCTGGATTCGAACCCACCAGCTCAGGTGTACATGGCTGGCTCCTTAGCCCATTGAGCCACAGGCGCTGAGCCAGTATTTGCTTTTTTATACATTCTGTTAGTCTCTGCCTTTTATTTAGTGTATATAGTTTATTAACATTTAATTATATGGATATGATTGGATTCAGGCCTACCATTTCATTATTTGCTTTCTGTTTGTTCCTTCCAGTTTGTTTTGCTTGCTTGTGTGTTTTGTTCCTCCTTTTTTAACCTTCTTTTAGATTATTTCAATTTTTTTTTAGAATACTATTTTAATTTATCCATTGGTATTTTTTGCTGTATCTCTTTTCTCTAATATTTTAAAGTTTACTCTAGGTATGACAATATGTATCGTTGACTTTTCATAGTCTATTTAGAGGTAATGTATCATTTCTGGTAAAATGTAGATGCTTGCAGTGATACAGGTTCATTTATCCTTTCCCCCTCTGTTGTAATTGTCAAGTATATTGTATCTGCACGCATTGTAAACCCACAATGCATTGTGTTTATTTTTGCTTTAATAAACATATGTATTTTAAAGAAATTAAGAGAAACTAGAGTCTTTCATACTTATTCATTCTATTTCTGACATGTTTCATTCATTCCTGAAGGTCTGACCTTCTTTCTGGTATCATCTCTCCTGCAGCCTTAAGAAATTGTTATTTCTCATTCTATGTAGGTCAGGCCAGGTGGTAAAAAATTCTCTTAGTTTTTCTCATCTGAAAGTAAAGTCTTTACTTCATCTTTATTATTGAAAGATACGGACCTCCAGTTCCTTTCTCTCAGTACTCACTGTTTCTGGTTTCCATGGTTTTTGATAAGAAATCTGTGGTAATTCTAATGATTATTTCTCCTATGGGTTGCTGTCAAGATTTTTTCTTTGTTGTGGTTTTCAGAAGTTTGACTATGATGTGTTTCTCTTTGAATTTATTAGGGTTTGCGGAGCTTCTTATGTTTGTAAATGTATGACTTTTACCAAATTTGGGGAGTCTTCAGCCATTATTTTTAAGAATATTTTTTCTACTTTAGTTGTTCTCTCTTTTCTTTCTGTGATTACAATATCCTTATGTTAGACTTTAAAAAATTTCACAATTCCAAAACTCAATTGTAAGAGGGACTTTACCCAACAAATGCAACTAGTGTAACATGGTTTCTTGTACCCTCAATGAATCCCCAACAATAAAAAAAAAAAAAAAATTTCACAATTCCATGAAGCTCCATTTGTTGTTTTCATTCTTTTCTTTGTCTACTTTGATTAGATAATTTCTATTAATATGTTTTCAAGTTCTCTGACTTCTTTTATCATCTTCAGTCTTTCCTTAAGGCCATCAAGTGAATTTTTTATTTTAAATTCAGATACTGTAGTTTTCTGTTTTAAAAATTCCATTTGGTTCTTGTTTTCTATTGTTTTTTTACTACTTCATTAATTATAAGCATCTTCCTTTCAATCATTGATCATAGTTATTATAACTGCATTAAAATCCCATCTGAAGATTCTAGCATCCAGATCGTTTCAGGATTGATGTCTGTTGATTTTCTTTTCCTTTGGAAATGATTCATATTTTCTAACTCTTCATATGTCATGTAATTTTGGATTATAATTTGGACATGTGAATGCCTTGTTGTGGAGTCTTTGTATGATGTTTCATTGTTCCGAAGAGTAGTGAGATGTTTGTTTTGATTATCTGTGATAGGTGACAGGTCAGATTTCAGGTCAGTTCTTTAAATCATAGCTACAAACTTCTTTGCCCCACACGTGAATGGTTCAGGAGTCTAGCAGAGGCCTGAGCTGAATCTATATGCAGCATTTGGGGGTGCACCCTCCTCTGACTGTCTTTTCTGGGCTTCTCCCTTACTCTGGGGGTCCTGGGCTTCTTTCTCTAATTTCTTCTGCCAGGAAGATGATCTTTTTTTTGACTTTTCCCTTTATCTGTGCTTCTGCCACCATGACTGTGCTGCTCACAGGCCAACGCTGCAAAGAAAACAAAACAAAAATGAGCAAACTCCAGAGAATACAGAGGAGTTTCACTTGATCCAAGTTGCACCTCATCTCTGACACTTGCCTGTCTTCTTTCAATTCTCTAGCGATTTCCTTAGTTGTTTTTGTATCTTTTACTCCGAGTGTATAGCTATTACTTGTAGCATGTCCGTGTGCCGAGCACATACTCCTGTGTGCTGGAAGTGCAGCTCTCAGTCTTTCAGCTGCATTTCGCAATGGCCTTCCTACTGTCTTTTTTTTTTTTTTGAGACAGAGTCTCACTATGTTGCACTTGGTAGAGTGCCGTGGTGTCGCAGCTCAGAGCAACCTCCAACTCTTGGGCTTAAGCGATTCTCTTGCCTCAGCCTCCCAAGTAGCTGGGACTGCAGGTGCTTGCCACAATGCCTGGCTATATTTTTTGTTGTTGTTGTTGCAGTTGTCGTTGTTTAGCAGGCCCAGGTCAGGTTCAAACTTGCCTGCCTGGGGGTATGTGGCCAGTGCCCTAAGCGCTGAGCTACAGACACCGAGCCCCTTTCTACTGTCTTTAGTATTATTCTCCTCCCATCCAGTTTTCACTCTGAAACCAAGTGGTGAAAATGAATTCTGGTGCTGACTTTGCTCTTACAAGATTGGGTTTTCACCCCTTGTCATGGCATTCATCGCTTTTCATAATGAACTCCTGCCCACCTGTATGATACGGGTAGGTGTCTTGTCTTAACCTTGCATGTTCCACAATTCTGCAATACCATTTCCTTCACCTTTTCTGACTTCCTTTACCTTGCCTCTCTCCAGGAACTCCAGTCAACCCTCTCCCCATTGGGAGTGAGATGTCCCTCTGAGTTCCCTGAGTTTTGTAGGTCCCCTTGCAGTGATACTTGCCACGTTGTTCTGTTTTCTGCTCTATTGTCTGTATCTCCACAAGACAGAGCTCCTCAAAGGTGGCAAATCATTCCACACCTCTTTAACTGCTAACTACATTCTCCCACCTAATTTCACATACTGCATAATATATAATTTTTCTACTGATTGCATTACGTTTTCATGAGTACAGAATGTTCATTTCTTTGCTTCTATGCGTATCTGCTGTGCACACAGAGAGTTCTCAGGAAACAGAACAAAAGATTTGGGGCTACTTGTCCACTATTCACTGTCTACTAATTGGGGCATATTTGCTAACCTTGTCTCTTATGCCCCCTCGCTATAGGTGCTGCACCTAGCATTCTGTGAAATCCCCATGATTAAAAGTCTTTATACTCAGAATGGCAGTGGGATTGCTGGAGCTTCCAGGATGGGCAGGCCTCTTCTGCTTTCCTCTTTCCTTGTGAATGGGAAAGTTCACATATTCTGGGGGAAACACTGTGTGTGTGTGTGTGTAAATGTTGATAACCCCTGGCAGTAAGCTAACAGCATTCTTCTACCCTGAGGATCAGGTGATGGATTCGGAGTCTGTAGAACTGTCATAGTTTGTCAGCTGCTAGGGAATCTGGAATGCATTCTCTTCCATTACACCGTTTCCTATTTATCAGAAGGGATCTAGAGACCTTTACGTCGTGTGTAACATAAGTTTGCACAAGAACTGCCACTTTGCTCTTTCTTATCACCCATTCAGAGCAGGAGCTTCTGAGCTGTAAACGACATTATTTCTCTCAAAACAAATAAGCTTCTATTTCTTTTCTGGCTTTGTGTGTGTGTGTGTATGAGAGAGACAGTCTCACTTTGTGCCTTGGCTAGAGTGCCATGGCGTCAGCCTAGCTCACAGCAAGCTCAGACTCCCAGGCTCAAGCAATCCTCCTGCTGCAGCCTCCCAAGTAGCTGGGACTCCAGGTGCCTGCCACAATGCCCGGCTATTTTTAGAGATGGGGTCTCACTCTTGCTCAGGCTGGTCTTGAACTCCTGAGTTCAGGCAATCCACCTGCCTTGGCCTCCTGGAGTTCTAGGATTACAGACATGAGCCACTGTGCCCGGGCTTGAGCTTCTGTTTACATAGAACGTTCAAACTTTCATGTGTTCTTTATTACTGAGAATGGTGCCTCATCTTCAGCTCCAACTTAAAAAGAACAGACACGTGCTTTCATTTTTTTCTGGTTATGCAACTAACATGCTTATTGTAAAAGCCTTGTTATACATTTATTTACTTAATAAATATTTATCTTCTATCTTGTACATGCCATGCTTCAAGAATACAGCCAGGAAAATAGAGTCATTGCTTAATGAAAATTTAGTCTAGCATTACAAAGAATTATATAGAAGAGCTTTTTAAAAAGCATCCAAGAAGCTCCATACACAGAGATCAGCATCATTATCCTCTCTCTGAATTATTTTGTGTGTTTTTGCTGTTTGGATTTCAGGCACCATTACTTTATCTATTTTCATTTCAATATCCTCAACTCTCCTGTTCCTTTGTCCTTCATTTCCTCTATGGGGCAAATCTCTAATTCGCGAGCATCTAATCTTCAACTTATGTAATGTTTGGCTCTGGCCTTCAAAGAAACTCTTCAGTATGCTAATTTTAATCCCAAGGAGCTTGTTGTACTTTATATGTTTGGGATTCTGATTTTCCATACCTATGAAATCCTAATTATTAAGTTTTAGAGGTACTTCCCACTAAATTAAATTAATAGACTTACTCATTTTATGGTTTCATGAGGGGGTATTAAAAGCTGAGCTGCACTTTATTTATAATGGCAGAGAAAGCGGCAAATATCTAAATGCCCATCAACAAGTGACTAGTTAAATAAATAATGTATCCATACAACGGAGTACTCTGAAGCAACTAGTGTGTTGACATAAAGAGAAAACTAATAAATATGGAAATATATCTACAACAATTGTTGACTGGGGGGAAAAATCAGATTTCATATGAATAGATTAGGATATTTTGTTTGTTTTCATTTATGTAAAATTAGAGGCACGTGGATGTACATGCACAGAAAGTTATTGATAAGGACTCAATCAATATATTTCTTCAATATAAAGCTACAATGTAAGAAATGTGCAACAAATACATCATGATGTCCTTGTCATAGAGGAAGATCACAAAATGCATATACATTATATCATGTGTATTTGTTGGGCAACATATTTGATTTACTAAAAGTGCTTTTTTCTCCTTCTCTAGAATAATGAACTACAAAGCAGATTGGACTATTTAACAGAAACCCAGGCCAAGACTGAAGTGGAAACCAGAGAGATTGGAGTGGGCTGTGATCTTCTACCCAGGTATTCAGGAATTTCCTGTTTGGGGTACTAAAATTCCTCTTTGACTTAAGAAAATAACTTTACTGGGCTGTTCTTAAAATTCTTGCATTCTTTCTTTCAATAATATTTCTGCAAAGCTAAGTGGTAGCTGCTGAGGGGTCCGGCTGGTTTGTGGAGAAGCAGGGGCTTTGTGCAGCTGGAGGGGAGAATGAAGTAAAGTCCTGGGGAAGACACGTGAGGGAGAGATTGGCCCTGTGAGTGCATGCATTTGTTCATTCATTCATTCATCAAATTGCTGTTGAGTATCTGACTTGTGCCAGATAGTTCTGACGTAGAGAGGAGTGAGACTAGGCCCCTACCTCAGAGTACTGTCAGGAGGAAGAGACAGGTGCAAAAGACAGTTAGGATAGTGGGGGAGGGGCATACAAAGTGCTATCATGATACAGAATAGGTAGGGTCTCAATCTTGTGCAACATTCCTCTACTTCCCAGTACTGTATAGCAGTATTGTGAAATACAGATCCAGTTCATAAATGATCTGCTTCAGTCATCAGCAGATGTGGGATAAGTGTACTGGTGTGTTCGGTTTCATTCCCCAGCTGGAGGACCGGCCTGTTCATTGTTAAGCTGCTGCCATGCCTGTGTCTTCCCCTGGTGAGATGGCAGCCCGGGAACTTGCCTTTGGTAACTAACTCACGGTTTCTGGTGCTCTCAACTGTGTCTGGCGCAAAGAGGACACAAAATAGGTTTATAACAAGGAGGCTGATGGCATGTGACTTGTGATTTAGGCAATCAAAGTCACAAAACGTGTCACGTCCTGTTTACAAAAGGTTGGATGCTTGTGTAGGCAGAGACATGTGTGTGTACTGTGCTAGACACAGAAGCCCAGGCAGGTGCTGAACCCTGGAATCTTGAATGCGCACATTTGGTGGGAAACAGCGATGCCGGTCACCAAACTGGGGTGTGACACACCTGGCTCTAGTCCTCCCTGCCACTGGCAGGGTGCCCTCAGACAGGTCTTTCTCTGCTGGGCCCCCAGTTTCCTAATATGTAAAGTCAGTGATTTGGCCAGATGCCTCCCCAGTCCCTGCCAGATCTAACAGTATGTAGTAAGTCCTCATTTCCCTACTTTACTTTTATTTATCTATTTATTTACTTATTTATGTGTGAGATAGAGTCTCTCTGTGGCCCTGGATAGGGTGTTGTGGCATCATAGCTTATAGCAACCTCAAACTCTTGGGCTCAAGTGATCCTCTTGCCTTAGTCTCCCGAGTAGCTGGGACTACAGGTGTATAGCTAGTTTTTCTCTTTTCAGTAGAGATAGGGTCTCGCTCTGGCTCAGGCTAGTCTTGAACTCCTGAGCTCAAGCAATCCACCTGCCTCGGCCTTACTTTATGTTTTTTTATTCTTTACTAAGTCATCTTTTTTTGTTCATTAAAATGAGTCTCTCTAAATTCTCAAAGAGCAGCATGAAGCTCTTTGACTGCCAATGTTTTCACTTACATTGCTTGCCTTCTGGTAGAAGCAAAGCTATTCTATTATTCTGATACAATTAACAGCAAATATTTAAAAAAAAAAAAAAGAAGAAAATATATGGATAGACTTTGGGTCTCATCAGTGTGTGGTACAAAGTACATGATGAAAATATAACTGAAAAGAATGATCGATTGTGTTCAGAAACACCCTCCCCCCACTTTGAAATATAAATAATTTGGCCATTTTCCCTCTTTTTTGTTTTTCAAAAGCCAAGTGGCTTAGTCCACTCTAATTGCCCACATAGTAAATCTTATTTGGCTAAAACGGGTACAAAATTATGTCTGAAGCCAATAAATTGTTTGTTTTCTACTTCCCACATTTTGGCTTAAAACAAGCTTTTCAATTTGTATGCCCACGTATCGCCTGAAGCCAACTTTTATGGCTAAGTTATGAAACCACAAAGCGGTTTTCATAATGGAAGTGCTGACAGACCCTTAACTTATGGCCACGGTGAACTTGGAAGCCACTTCAGGATCTGAAAGCAGCCTTTCCATAAATGTAACATTTGGTTTCCCCCAGGATCCATCTTAGCAGTTTAACAACCTAGGTCAATCAGCAGAGGAAATGAAAACTACATTTCCGCATTTCCGAAAAGGCAGAATAATATTTAATTCATTTCCTCACAAATATTTTCGAAGTGCCTACTATGTGAAAGGCACTGGGCAGGTCTGGAGGGTGAGTGAGAAACAACTTTGTGGTGGTTTTGGAAAACCACCAGGGCAGTGGTTTTCCACCTGCACTTCTTGGGACAGCCTTGCTCTGAGCTGGGGCTTCCAGAGAGGCCTCACGATGTCCCAGAGAGTCAGTGAGGAGCTGGCCTCTGGGACCCCCACCTTCTCCCCACAAACAACCTGAGAAAGTCAGCTTTTATTCTGTTTTGTATATGGGATTTCAAGTAAGATTTTGTTAGAATAAAGAGTTCTGTGGTCAAAAACAAATTCGAACTTTCGGTCTAACTTAATCCTTGTTTTTTTTTTTTTTTGAGACAAAGTCTCTTATTTCACCCTCGGTAGAGTGCTTTGGCATCACAGCTCACAGCAACCTCAAACTCTTGGACTTAAGCGATTCTCTTGCCTCAGCCTCCCAAGTAGCTGGGACTACAGGCGCCTGCCACAATGCCTGGCTATTTTTTGGTTGCAGTTGTCATTGTTGTTTAGCGGGCCTGGGCTGGGCTCAAACCTGCCAGCCTCAGTGTGTGTGGCTGGTGCCCTACTCACTGAGCCCAGGCACTGAGCCAATCCTTATGTTTTCTGGATACCAAAATTGACATCCAGAGAGACAAAGTGATTAAATGGAAGCCCCACCGCCAGGATTAGAACCAGGCCTTCTTGAGTCTTGCTGTGGTACATTTGTAGTTTGAAAATACATAATAAATAGAGTTGCTAACTGGTGTTTCGTATATTCTAATGAAATTCTTAGTTCATACTTGGACTTCACATTTGCATCTAAGTACTAAAAGATTCTGTAGTATTTTTCAGAATATTTTTGCTGCTTGAGAATAGTTTAGATCAATGAAAGTGTTGAATTAAGCTTTAATTATGCAGAAGTGTTTTATCCTTGTTCCTTGTTCTTGTGCTATCAAGCACTCATCAGGGTGGTCCAGTTGGGGAATCTCAGGCTGCGGTGATTCCCCGCCCAGCCAGCTGCTAGCTGAGCACAGTGTTGGGCAGGCTCCTCAATCTCTTGAGTCTCCACTCTTTCATCCTTAAAAAGGGAACGAAGATGATTTCATGGAGTTGCCATGAAGATGAAATGAAAACAGGCATATAAAGCACGTAGCATCGTAACTGGACCAAAGTGAAGCACTTAATAAACAGTAGCTATTAATATGATTCCTATTAACGAAACCAAAACTTTGATTTTACATGTAAAACATTGTATAAATGAATATAAATGAATCTGGGTGAGCTAAGACACTCTCATTAATTTTTATTGGTGTTAATTAGTGATCTTATGAAATGGATTGATGGCCTAATCAAGTGTATAGTGCTTCCATATGCTTTGGGTTTTCCAATTGAACTTGAACTATCAGTGGTTTGAAGCCCCTTCTAGATACCGCATAAAACTCTGGGAGGCCCAGTGACTGATGAGGTTTCTGTCAGCTGAAGCAGGAGAGTGGTCCCCCTGTGTTCCAGGCACCGGGCACACATCTTGTTATAGAACAGCACGGCGTGTCCTACACACGTCCACGTAACCGCAAATGCTGTATGCTGTGCTCCTGCTAATAGCATTTGACTTACAGTTATGGCTGCTCTATTTGCTTTTGTCCTGCTAGAAAAAAGAATTGCATTTGGTTATCTTCAGTAAGGATTTGTTGAATGAATGAAAAGTACACACCAAATGGAAAAGTTAGAAAGCCGAGCTCTATTATAATCTAATTAAGTTATTTAAATAAAAGCCTTGAGTGAGGTGACCCCTGCTTATGTTTGTGTTTCTCTGTCTGTGTCCTCACTAAAATGTAAGCCCCACGAGGACAGGGATTTTCCTCCATTTCATGGATTGTGGTCTCCCGGGAACCTCCTCGGGACAGTGCCTGCCGTGTGTTGGGCAATCAGTCAGTGTTTTTGAATGGAGCCATCTCCCTGTGGCATTCAGCAGTCCTTCCTAAGCAGAAAGGCAGGATCTCTGAGCCTGCTTCTTACCCTCGTAGGACTTTTCTCTCCTGGTTCTCTCTCTACCTCCCTGGCCTGGCCCTCTCCCCTTCCTCCTCCAAGATCCCCGCCATGGGAGCTCCTCCTGGCTGTCTTGGTTCCAGTAGTTCCTACAGAGATCCCACCCAATCTCAGAGCTTCGCATCTCCTCCCTGTAGCTGAGGCACAGGGGAGTGCTAACCTCTCTATTGAAAACAAGTCCTCAGCCTGCTGGATGCTCCCAGCCAGTGCCCACCTGGACTCCATACTTGCCATTGCATCGCTGAGCATAGCTTTTCCTTCAGAGTCACTTCTTCCTAGTAGTGGTTAAGAATAATACTGACTTGAAGCCGGGCGCAGTGACTCATGCCTGTAATCCTAGCACTCTGGGAGGTCCCAGTGGGAGGATCGCTTGAGCTCAGGAGTTTGAGACCAGCCTGAGCAAGAGCAAGATCCTTCCCTTCTCACTAAAAATAGAAAAAACTAGCTGGGCATTGTGACTGTAGTTGCAGCTGGTCAGGAGGCTGAGGCAGGAGGATTGCTTGAACCCAGGAAAGGAGGTTGCTGTGAATTAGGCTGATGCCATGGCACTCTAGCCTAGGAAACAGAATGACACTCTATCTCAGAAAAACAAAATGAAACAAAACACAAACCAACAGAAAAAAAAAAAGAGGAAGGAAGGAAGGACCCACCAGAATATGAGCAATATTGTCTTAGAAGTTAGACCAGGATTGGACTCCGGGTTCTGTGTCCTGCTACATCTGCAGCCTCGGCAAATTCCTAAACCTCTGTGAGTCTCAGCTTCCTCATGTTGAAAAGGAAGATGTTGGTGGTGATCCTCTCAGAAGCTTGCTGAGAAGGTCTGAGTGAGCTGACAGGCAGAGAGCATAGGTGGCGGCACATTATGTTTCTGTAGATGCCACCGCCGCTTTCCCAGTGTCTGAGCTCAGTGAATTGCAGGTGCTTCTGAGCCTGGGATTGTTTTGCTCCTACACTCACTCACGCTGAACACGCCTCCTGCCACCAGCCTGCCTGAGACTGGTCTTACCCTACAACCGGGCTCTGCAGAATCAGCTTCCTGCCCCTACTTTCTCCTCCAGATCTTCCTCTCTTTCATCTGATCTTTGTGTTACATAAATTTCTAGCGAGCAAAGATCTCATCAGAGAGGAAGGAGAGAGGGGAAGGGTGAGGGGGGACTCACTGTGAGTGCAGGGCCCTTTAAACACCTATTTATTTTTATTGTTATTTTTTTCCCATTTCTTTTTCAAGGCTCAGAAGTTTGGATTAAAATTTTGATTATGTTAAAGTTATTGAGAATGAATTCACATCATCTAGCCTTCATTTACAAAGAAAAGTGAAAAAGCCAAAACCAAAAGAAAAGAGACTTTTCTTTCTCCTGTCCCTTGGTAAATCTTAGTTTCCTGCAAACTCATAAATTATGTCTTAAGTGGTGCAATTTGATAAAAAATATTCCCCATGGCCATAAGTGCCTGGCGCATAGTAAGTGCTTTAAAATGCTAGATTTTCCTATTTCCGAGGCAAAGATCAGAACACAAAGTAGCCTTTTGTCAAAGCTTGATTTGCTGATTCTGCTATTGTTTCTCCCAGGGGAACGGCCCCTTTATGGATTAATACAGGTTAACAATAGCCTGAATGTGTTAAAGAAAATAGTTGAATTTCAGTTCTATGCTTGAGATTATTTATGTTTTTGAAATTCTGTTGTTTCCTTATGATCAACTAAATAAAATACCCCACTCCTTTTCAAAAAGTTAGGGATATGAGAGCCTGTTTGTGAAATGCAGAAGGTTCACCTTTATAAATATTTCTGCATTTTATGGGCTTTTAGGATATTGTCACTGGAGACCATTTCTGTTATGTGGAATTTTCACAGGAGTTGGCACAAATTGCCATCTGGCTCCTCCCCCTGGCATTCCATGAAACTGCCGGCTCAGGTCACTGGGGACTCCTGAATTGCCAAGTCCCATGGATTCTTCTTTGTGGCAGGTGACACTAAGATCACCACTCCTGAAAACTCCCTCAACTTTTGGTTTCCTTTGTCGTCCATATGTGGGGTCATAGCTCCGTGCCTGGACCTTGGGAGCTGCTGGGGTCATGGACATGATGGAGATGTGGTTTTCACCCTTAAAATAATTATACCTAGTGGTGGAGACAAATGCATAGACCAAGGGGTGCAATAAGATGCTTCCAGCCATGTGTCAGAAGCCTGTATACTAGCGATTTTCAAGGTATAGAGAGAATAGAGAAGGCACAGAAGATGTGTTGAATCGAATCTCCTGGGGGAGGACACTTGAAGCTTAAAATTTCCCTGCTATGCTTCTAACATACCCCGTGCCACTTTGTGAATGATTGGACGTGGGAAGTTTGAGCAAAGGGAACTGACTCTTACATTTCTTATATGCATTTTGTCGTTGTATTAGTTAGAATAAGGAATGTAGCTGCTGTATGAGACAACCCATGGATCTCAGCGGCTTAGCATGGTCAAGGTTAATTTCTCATGTTGCATCTAAGACAGATTGGTATGGGCTTCACTCCACACAGTCATTCAGGAACCCAGGATTCTTCTGTCTAGAGGCCCTTCCAGGGCTTTGGAGTCCTCCTGGATCCTCCATGGTGTCCTTTGCATAAAAGGGAAGATAGAAAGTGTGTGTGGAGAGTTATGTAGGTTTTACCTGGAAGTAATATAAATCATGTCTGCCCGTATAGTCACATGGCCCACCTAATTGCAAGGGAGGCTGGGAAATGTAATTGAGTTATATGTCCAGGGGGAAAAGAAATGGGATATGTCTCCATCTGAGTTAACAAATCCTGTTCACCAAATTCTACCTCCCAAGTATCTCTCTAACTTTTTCCTGCTATTTTCCTTCCAGGGCTCCTGTTTGAATTCAAGTTTTCTCTTTCACCTCCTAAATTTTAGCAAGAATTTTCTACTTGACCTTCTGCTTTCAGAGTCAACTCTTTGCAGTCAACCCTGAACAGTACCTGAGGAATCTTCCAAGAATACAAATATGAGCAAATCATGCTGTTCTTTAAAATCCTTTCTTGGTTCCCTGTCCCCTTCTGAACTCCTTAGCCGAGCACATGAGGCCCTTCTCCAATGGACCTCATCTGTTGCCACTTTTCATCATGAACTCTTTGCTCCAGGCACACCCAATGTGTCTCTGTTCCACATCCACAACTGTGTGTTCACCTCCTTTGCTGTCATACATACTATCTCTCCTTCTCGGAATACTCATCCCCTCTTTGCCAACCTTGAGGAATGCCAGGCATCCCTCAAGAGTCATCTCTGTGCAAATTTCCAGACATAAATTTCCTGGTGATGCCAAATTATTCTACCCTCAGTTTGCCCATAATGCATTCATTTTCATTCTTTTTTTCTGATACAGTCTCAAGCTGTCACCCTTAGAGATTAGAGTGCCATGGTGTCACAGCTCACAGCAACCTCAAACTCCTGGGCTTAAGCAATTCTCTTGCCTTAGCCTCCCAAGCAGCTGGGACTACAGGCACCCACTATGCTACCTGGCCATTTTTTGTTATTTGGCAGGCCCGGGCTGGATTTATACCCACCAGCTCTGGTGTATGTGGCTGGCACCCTAGCCACTTGAGCTACAGGTGCCAAGCCAATGCATTCATTCTTATATTGTTCGGGGTCCTGGCAGGAAGGGAAGATTGAAGAGATTTAAATGAAAAGATGATTTACAAAAGTTTTGGCAGCTTTAAGGGAAAACCTGAGGGAGAATTGGCATGGTCTGGAGCTAGTTAGAGTGGCAGCTGTTACTGCCCTGCACCTGAAGAGGCAGGGGAAGAGAGCCAGGGGAGCTGCACTGTGGCTGCAGCCTGGCTGGGAGGGGACAAATGTCCTGACCTTTCTGTTCACTCATTCCCTGACCCTCTTTGCATCTCCTGGGTGGTCAGAAGGACCTGGAAGCTAAAGAGCCAGGTAACCCACTGATGCTGGCCTTTAGGTCAGCTTCCCACTGAGCAGGGTGGGAAAGGGGAGAGCAGATCTGAAGAGGTTCACAGATAATATGCAGCACAACTCTTTCTGTCTCCATGATAGTACCTACCGCAGTGTATTCAAATTATTTACATATATATCTTTCCCACCAAATTACGAGTTCCTTGAATGCATGTTTTTTATTTTTCTGAATCATCAGTTATATGTTTAAAAGTTTCTAAAAATAATGGTTCTGTCAAAGTCTGTTCAGGATACTGTCACAAAAATACCCTAAGCTGAGTGGCTTATAAACAACAGAAATTCATTTCTCACAGCTTTGGAGACCAGGAAGTCTAAGACCAGGTGCCAGCAGATTTGGTGTCTGGTGAGGGTCCACTTTCTGGTTCACAGATGGCATCTTCTCTCTGTGTCCTCACATGGCAGAAAGGATGCCAGATCTCTCTGGGGTCTCTTATAAGGGCACTAATCCTGTTCAGGAGGGCTCCACCCTCTTGACCTAATCACTGCCCCAAGGCCCTACCTCGGGGGTTAACATAACAACATAGGAATTTGGGGGACATAAACATTGAGTCCATTGCAGGATCCTTTTGTAATGTTCAAAGGAAATATTAAACTGCATCATTGCAGCCTTTTTATTTTTTAAGTGTTTAAAGGCCATTTCCTAAGGTTGCCTTCTCATGTGAAGAAGATGGAAAGTTTTGTCTGATCTTCCTTTTCTTATTTCTCAGCCAAGCAGGCAGGACTCGTGAAATCGTCATGCCTTCTAGGAATTACACCCCATACACGAGAGTCCTGGAGTTAACCACGAAGAAAACTCTGACTTAGGCACTTGAGATGTGCACTTTTCACAGAAGGACAAAGACCCTGGAACCCTGTGGCTTGAAGTCTGGAAAGGGTGACTGTTGTTTCCTCATGTACACAGCACAAGCAGGATGGAAATTGCCAAGGTTCTGATCCACTTCTGAGACAGGAAGAAAAGTGAAGGTGGGGGGCAGGAGAGAGGGAGAGAGATACGAGGTCACATTTCGAACACACATCCAGTGTCCGCCACTGTGCTGCATCACCGTTCATTTTCCATGTAGACACTGAAATCCTATCAGGAGATTCCCTCACAATTTATTTTCTGTTTTGCTAGACTTTGTTTGGGAAGGAAAAGGGCATCAATTTGAAATTTCATGTTATTCAGGCCAGGAATGTTGGATGCAGTGTGAAGGTTTTGTTTACCCATAAAAGTATTAGAGGCAGGGTTTGTCTGGACAGAGAAGCCTGTCTACGAGGAGCATGGGCACCTGGCAAAACTTGAACCTGGAGGAGAGGACTCCCAGCTTGCAGGTGCCTCTTGATCCTGAGGATCTGTGTTAGGGTTGTGGGAGCCATGGATAGAGAGAGCCTTGTGTGGCCCAGGCAAGCTTCATTCTGATGTGCTGATCCCTTGGTTTAATTTGTGCCTTATGCCTTTATTGGATCAGCTGAAATCACTGTATTTATTTAACTTGTGATTTTTTTTTCACTATCACTTTAAAGAGAATTTCGTATGTGTGGAGATTTAATCATTGAATGTTTTCAGTACCAACTGGTGTTTTGTTAAAGGAGTAGTCTGTTGAGCATGCTCTACTTTGATATTATAACCTGTGCCCACATATGTTTAATAAATATCATATATTTTGTTCTACTAATGTTGTCTCTGTGTTCCTTCCATGACCGTGTAGAAGGGATACAGAGCTGATGAAGTCAGATCCCGTGATCCTTCAGTCAATACAATCTACAAACCCATGTACAAGCCATTAGATTGTGTGTGCGTGTCTTTTTAATTTGTGAAGTTGGTTTAATTAACCCACCTTCTGAAAAGAGTAAGGTACATTGATGATTATAAGATATAAAAATAGTTATTACTTCTAAGAATCTTCTTTTTGCCTAAACTCCCCACCTTCTACACTACTTATTTCAGCAAGAAAAAAATAAAAGCAAGGAACTTAATTGGATAAATCACTATGCGTCAGAATAGTATAAAGAGAAAAATGCATATTTTGGTGCCAAATTGCTATTTAAATTCTCCCCGTGGGAACCAGATAAGTCATCAAAGCTCTTTGGAATTGGTTTTTCCTCTACAAATCTAGAATAACTCACACCTCCTCCGCAGGCTGATGTGCACCTGTCCAGGTAATTCCCACAAGGGACAGGCATGGTGCTGGGTGTCATTCTGGAGTCTTGTTCTATAGCACTGTTACCCTGGGAGGGGCATTTAGTCATTTAGTGAAAAGGCTGCCCTTAGGGACAAGAGATAGTGAAACTGGATTCAGAGTGGCAGAGGCTGCTAAGAGCCCAGGCCCCTGGGGAGCCCAGTCTGAAAGCAGTTTATAAATGACATGGCGATGAGTTAAAGAATGCTGGTTTTATGAGATCAAGGCAGACAGGAAAACTGCTCTGCAAACACTTCCACATTCCTTTTCAAAACAAAGCAAGAAAAAGAAACACTGAGTAATTTTAAGTGTAAAGAATGCCAGGGGCTTTGTATTTTAAAATATATCTTTAACATATGGACAATTCTAAATGTGATTTGAACTGTTCAGGGAGTCTATTGCAGAGAGTTCCTAACTTGTATAGATGGAAACTGAAAGAAACTAAAAGATAATCCTCGGTCAAAATCACCTCTAGTGACCTGCCCCCTCCCCCTCCATCTGAAAGGTGACATTCATCAGTCTCTTCCTGAGCAAGGATATTCTGTACAATCAGGGGGATGAACTCTGATATTACACAGTAAATTTATCTCACTGAAATGAAAAGCAGCAGTGTATGTAAAGTTTTCTTTAAATTAAAAATAACATCCAATAATAATGTTTCCAATTAATATTTGCATTCTAGCCCTTCCAGACTTAATTAAAACACACACACACACCCTAGTTAATTTTGTTTTGCTTTTTAAACAAATATGACCCTATATTGAGAAGCAGAGTCATGTGATTTTTAAGAATGCCGGAATGCTTGGGAGTCCAACTGTCTGAGCTCAGTCACTAGTTTGCACGTGGGTAAGTCACAAATCCGGCTAAGCCCCTGTAAAATGAAAAAAATGACAATTAGTTCTTTCGTAATGGGTTTGATGTGCAGAGTAAATGAGTTAATCCCTAGGCAGTTCTTAGAATAGTGCTTGGCACATTGTAAGCACTTAATAGATGCTACCACTTATTGATTTGTACTTTTGTAACCACATTTTGCTTATTATAGTCATACATGTGTATATATAAAGATTATTTTACATATCAGATCATTACATATATACATACATGCACATACTATATAATCAACAACATTGAATTGTTAATTGGCTTCCATTGTTTTCATAATACTCTAATTTACTCAACCTATCACCTAAGGTTGGAATTCTGGAGGTAGAGGTTGTCTTTACTCTTTCTAACGCCGTCCCCTGATAAACCATCTTGTGCACACATCTTACAATTTCCTTAATTATTTTCTCAGAATAAATTCCTAGAAAAGGTATTTCCAGGTCAGAAGTTATGCAACTAATGTGCGCATACTAGTTGCTGCATATGGTCCAATTTGGCCTGTGGAAATCAGTATTTGTTGAAATTCTCCATCAGGCTGAGAATGTCTTTTTTGATACCTTTGCCAACATGGGAAATGAGAAGTGAAGTGCATAAAGTTGCTTGATTTAGGCAGACCTTCGCCAAGACAGACAGTGAAAAGAGTTCCTTGAGGGTATTGCTTTCGGAAACCAGAGCTCAAGAAACATGCAGGTGTGTACGGGTGGCCTGGAGGTGTCACTAGGGCCCAGAGGTGCCTGGACAGCTGACAGGAAACAGAATGGAGCAAGTGTCCCCAAGGATCCAGGCCTCCTGGAGGACTTGATGCTCTATGAGCCAACATCAAGAACCAGTTGTGGAGACAGAAAAAACTCAAGCCACTGAGATGGGTTTGACCATATTTCAGGGATAGTCTTGGGGAGAGGACCAGCTTTTCAGAAGTGCTTGGAGGGTATATCAACCAAGGATGAGCCCTGAGCTGGGCCACATGTTACTCTGAGCACCCACCTCCTCCCCTGTGAAGGCCATTTGCCTGCTGCAGGAACTCTAGAGAGGTCACCAGGGCAAGGAGTGGGGGTGACAGGACGGTTGGATTCCTTCTTGTCCTGGCTCAGGGCACATTGATGGTGTTGTTCATGAGCCGACACCAAGTCTCAGAAGCTCAATTCAGTTCAACCAGCACATGCCCGGTGCTGGGAAGATGAAAGTGTGCACCTCAAGACCCTCATGCTCTCCAAAATATTTCCCGTGAGCCCTGCTCCTGCTGATTTTTCCCATCTCTGAATCCCAGCGGCGCTGAGTTTTGGACCCTCTTTATTCTTATTTCTCACTACTGATGATCATGTCCATGTCCTGTCTCCCCTGTGACATAAGCTCCTCAGGGACAGGGACACCCCTAATCTTTAGGGGAAATCCGTTCCCAGCCGTGGTGAGCAAGAAGAAATCTACAACTGAAAAGTATTCCAGAGAGCGCCTCGGCAGGCGGTGGCGGGACGTGGAGGAGACCAGGGATACCGAGCTGGACACAGCACACGTATACGGAGCTTTTACAACAGCCCTGCCCGGAAGATATTACTCATATTATCACCATTTTGTAGATGAAGAAATTGCAACTCAAAGAGATGTGCAAATTGTACAAAGCTACCCAGACCGATCTGATTTTAGGACACAGGTGGGAGGCCTGGCCAGTCCCAGGTCGGCCATGAATCACGGTGTCTCCCTGGTCGGGTCACTCAGTGCTCTGAGACTCCACACACAGCGTGCAGCTTTGCCTGTAAATGGCTTTACACCCCCTTCACAGAGTGCTGTGCAGATTCCCCAGTAGCACAGATACGTCAATTTCCTAGCACCGCATCAGAGACATGCCAATAACTGATACCTGTTAATATCACTGGCAATTCCTGGAAGGGGGTATTGCACCAAGAATATTTGTCAACCCAAGGAATTCTTGTTATTAGACCCAGAATATTAGTGAATACTAGTATATGTATGACATTGAATGAATACCAGGGAGCAGGATAGGTTGGGGGAAATGTGGCTGGATGAGTAGGAGAGCGAATAAACTGCATCTCCTTTTCCTTATATGTGAATTTGAGAATAATCCATCTGACTTTGTGAGGGAAGGAAAGGCCCAACAGAGAGACCAGAGGCAAAGAGACTGGAGGGAGACTGCTGCTAAAGTTTAGGGTAATTTGTTAGGCAGGATTAGCTAATTTAGGGTGAGGAGTATATAGAGTTTTGTTTGCTTTTTACATATGGATATCCAAATGTTTTAGCCCCATTTTTGGAAAAGACTACCTATTATCCACTGAATTGCTTTTGCACCATTGTTGAAAATCAATTGGCCATGTGTGAACAAATCTACACACTCTCTACTGTTACATTTATCAAGTTGCCTGTCTTGAAACCAGTACCATGCTGTCTTGATTGCTATAGTGTCAGGGTAGCCGGTGCAGTCAGGTAGTATATGCTTTCCTATTTTTTTTTTCTTTTTCAAAGTTGTTTTGGCTATTCTAGGTCATTTGCCTTTCCTTATGAATTTTACAAATCTGCTGATGTCTACAAAAGGATGGTTGGGATTTGGATTGGGATTGCATTGAATGGACAGACCACCAAAGATAACACCATGACCTTGCCATGTCAGGCCGGCTCCGGGCGGCACTGAGGACTCCTTGTCAGCAAGTACGAGGTCAGCTCCTGGATGTCAGGGGCTGCTTTCCTCTTCCTCAGTTGGAAAGTACCAGTAAAATATTCCATAATGTATTTTGATAAAGGTATGGTATAATCTTTGTGGAATTCTGAACAAATATTATAAGAAACATTCATTTGTGCCCAAGGGCCATAAAACTGATGTAATTCGAATATAATAAAATATAAATACATGGCAAACAGTTCTTGAGGGTTTTCTCTTAATTCTTCAGGTTTTAACAAAGAGAGTTTACAGGATTCACCTTCCTGAATCAGGGGTGGGAGGGGAGTTGAGAAATAATTAGTAGGCAATTTTTTGGCCCTGGGACTTTTCTTGTAAATGTTTTCTTTGGCAGCCATACTCTTGAGAACAGGAAGTTACTCTCTTGTTACAGATTTAAGACTTTTCTGAGCCAAATAACAGAAAGCTGGATTAGTTCTGAAATGAAGGGAAGTGGGGAGTAAGAAAACAACTCTATGCTCTTGCTGGAGATTAATGACATCTTGCAAATATTTTAATTCTCCCCTTTCCTCTTAATTTGCCACCTCCTAAACAAAACACACTCAGACTGAAAAAAACTTAACCGGTCACTTGGTAGCCCAACCTTAAAATAAAATATGGAACCCCAAAACTTATCTAAACATTTTGGGGAGGGGTTGACTCAAAATTGATTTAATTTTGTTTTAGAATCCCCAATATGAAATTTAGAGTGTCAAACGTAGTTGTGAAGATGCTAATGTTTCTATGGCAATCATAAAGATTCATAATTTCCCTTGACCTTTGAAAAATGACTTTTTTTTTTTTTGTAGAGACAGAGTCTTACTCTATCACCCTCTGTAGAGTGCCGTGGTGTCACACAGCTCACAGCAACCTCCAACTCCTGGGCTTAGGCAATTCTCCTGCCTCAGCCTCCCAAGCAGCTGGGACTACAGGTGTCCGCCATAATGCCTGGCCATTTCTCTGTTTTGCAGTTTGGCCGAGGCTGGGCTTGAACTCGCCACCTTCAGCATACGGGGCCGGCGCCCTACACGATGAGCCACAGGCGCTGCCCCCGAAAAATGACTTTTGTTATAGATAACATGTTTAATTAAGTTCTATAAATAGTGCCTGTATGTTGTTTGAGATTACAGTAAACAATTCTTTAGGAATTATTCAAAATGGCAGGATTATATCTTTTGACTAGAGCACTTATTAGTCTGGCTATAAAACAAGGAAACTGAAAAGACTGAATCCTTATAGATGGGCCTGCTAAGGTAGAAATTGAATTAAAATTTGATTTTTACACTTGACTCTTAAAAAAATTGTAATCTCGATGAAGTTGATACTCTGTAAGAATATTAATTCCATGAATTATCTGACAACTATTCAGAATTCTTTTTTTATTTTTTTTCTGAGACAGAGTCTTACTTTATCACCCTTGGTAGAGTGCTGTGGTGTCATAGCTCACAGCAACTTCAAACTCTTGGGCTCAAGCAATACTCTTGTCTCAGCCTCCTGAGTAGCTAGGACTACAGGCACCCATCACAAAGCCCAGCTATATATATATATATATATATATATTTTTTTTTTTTTTTTTTCTGGCTTTTGGCCAGAGCTAGGTTTGAACCCACCACCTCTAGCATAAGGGGCTGGCACCCCACTCCTTTGAGCCACATGTGCCACCCAAAGCCCAGCTATTTTTTAGAGACAAGATCTCGCTCTGACTCAGGCTGGTTTCAAACTGACTCAGGTGATCCACCCTCCTTGGCTCCCAGAGTGCTAGAATTACAGATATGAGCCACCGTGCCCGGCCCATTCAGAATTCTTAAAACACAAAAGGACTAAAAAAAAATTTGAGATTTAGAGTTAAAAGGGACACTTTCTTGCATTATCTTTTACTAGTCATCTAGGAAGTTTCCCTCATATTAATTATAGCCTCTCAGGAGAGAAAAGAGTTGGGCTAAATTTTTTTTAATCAACATTTACATTTGCCTCCCATGCTCAAACTCAAATGCTCTGGTACCCAGGAAGTTTGCCCAATAGTGGACAAGTTGGGATAATGTGGGTAGGTGCCTGGTGGGTGTTGGGGAGGATGCTCCCCTATACGCTCATACTAAAGTCACTCAAATTCATAATTTTGAAAAATACCACATTGCCAAACAAGCCCATCTATAGACTGGATATGGTCAAAGACCCGAAATTTGCAACCCTGGATTCTCATTATCTAATATTTTTCTTTAAGAGTATTATAAAGAAAATATTTATTCCTTTGAACTGACTTTTTCTTCAGTCTGCTTAAAGTGATGTTCCTCTCACATCATTCATTATAGTTTGCTTGTCTTGTACTGTTTTTATGATTCCACTTTTTTAACCCTATGAACAATCTTAAATTGCTTAGAGCTGTCATCCATTAGATATAAAACTTAAAGTAAGCCCAGGAATTCTAGGTGATTGAAAACATTATCCAGTCCCATAAGACGTGGGCAACTAAGGGAGTCCGTGAAGGTTGATAAACCCCAAACTTCATCATTGTTGGAGGAATATTTATTTAAAGGGAGCTACCTGCTTCCCAGTTTGACTGCATACCAAATATTTCTTCTCAACATTTATGAGCTTAAAAAGTTGCAGATGTTGCCAAAGAATGTATCATAACATTAATCATCCTAGAATTATATAATTTAAGTGTTGAAAGGTATTTGGAGTTTGTCTGGTTTAATGCTCCCATTTTAAACAGGAGGAAAGGAACGCTCAGAGCAAATAATTGACTTGCCACAAAGTTAGTGGTATCCACACCCACTGCCCTAAAAGCGTAGTTGACGACTGACAAATTTTATACCATCGCCTCCATTCTCTCATCTGGATTACCTTTGTTGTCCTATATACTGTGCTTGACTACTTTTGCCTTCCAATTTGGGGGAAGAAAACCAAGAAGGATTTTTTTTCCTAAATAATTCTCCCGAGTATATGTTTCATGGGCATCCCTTCTTCCTCTTCTCTTCCTCCCCCTCACTGACGTTTTTCGGAGCTGTGTTCTTTTCACGCAAGACATTAATCAATAGTGGCCAGATACTTGATTTTGGCCAGGTCTAGTGAGAGGGGGGGTGTCAGTTTTCTCTCAATCAAGCCTGCTAATGAACCACAGTTTCTTTACATAATAGCCTCAAAGGCAGACATCAGACTCCAAAAACTAAGAGCTCCTGAGAGCTGTGGTGAGCTGACACTATAGTGGACACCCGATGCTTCTTTCTTTCCACTAAAGGGACAACTCCCTCCTTGGTGAGAGGACATTCTGAGATCTCATCCTACAGTGACTTTGCAAATTGCCTCTCCCTTACGTCTTTTCTGTTTTCTCATAAATATATATATGCAAACTATCTTTCCTCAAGCACAAAGGAAAGTGTAAATATAGTTTATCTGATTGTATTCTATGGAGTAAGTAATTTTTGTGGCCACACTTACGATATGCAAGGTTCTGTAAGTTTTATGAAAAATCTTAGATGAAGCCTATTGAATTATAGAACACTCTGCCTTCCAGCATGGAATTTGAACCAATTCTAAGCAAAATTTGGTTTCGACATCTTCCTACTTTCCTATCTACATATTATCCAAATCCTGGAGATAGGTCCTTTGGGGCCTTCCTACTACCCTTAACTCACTACTATAATATTGTCTGGCTTGTCCTTCTAAGATAGCTCAAAATTCTATTTTCTCCCTTTCAAATTTTAATACAATTCCACTTTTTTTGTGTAACTCATCACCTCAGCCAGGTTTTTATGAGAAAACTACTTGGAACTAATTTATGCTCGTATGTAGATGACCCAAGACCATGATCTTTCTAGAAATATCTATGGCCTCAAAGAAAGGTCCTTATTAACCAAATCATCTTATTGGTGTAATTTCAGCTAATGTGTCAAAGGGGAGCAAAATAAGTCAAGGAAAAGAGGAGGTATTCTAAATCTTGTTGAAGATTTTATATCCTAAACTGAGAGGAGGGGCCTTAGATGCAATGACTATATAGTCTGTGTCGAAGGGTCAGTACGTGTACTCCACTCTTTGATGGACCTTTTTTTCTTGTTTGCAACTTGATTCATATAAAAAAATTTTTACAAAAGTTTGTTGTTCAGTCACAGTTGGTCAAATATCAAATCAATTTATTACATTTGCTAATTAAAAAGTAAAATTACAGGAAATTTCAGATAACCAAACATTTTATGTCTTCGTACACAATCAAGATCATAAAACACAGTAGTGTCCTGAAATGGGATGTCCATCACTCAACAACACTTAACCACGGAAGGTCTGAAGAGAAAAGAGTTCTCTTCTTCCAACTTGAACCTGAGATTTTCTCACCAGAGTCTTTGTATTTTTTTTTCCATGGGCAACTGCCCTCTTGATTAATCCCATTTCCCCTAGTCCTAGTTTTTCCAAGCAGCTGAGCAAACAAAGATGTAGGCGGCCATTTTAACGTGCTTCCTCTCTCAAACCCTCTGGGATGGGCCGTCTGTTCATACTGTTCATAAACCAATGGCCTAGTTGGGCTTGGAGAAAGTGGCCAGGATCTTCTGTCAGGATTAATTTTAATAGGCCGCTGTCTGTCACCCGGGAACCATCGTCCCAGCAAATGGCTTTAAATTACTATTTGCTGATAAAAAGGGAGATAGGAGCTGAAAATTTGGTTCCTCATTTTAAACAATTTGGATAACTAATGCAAGAATTTACTTTTAGTGTGGAGTGCATGCACTTTACAACCTAAACTCTTGAACCTGGGGAAAATCTTTTGTTGCTGTGAGATCACGGTGAAATATAAAGGGCGGAAATGTGACATTTTGTAGAAGAATAGAATGTTAGAGCTGCAAGGGAAATAAGGCATCTAGGACTTAGATGCCTTATTAGATGCCTTAGAAATGTGAATTTCTAAGGACTTTTGGAACTTAATGTTTCTGATTTCTGTGCAGAGAAATTTTATTCCTCTTTCACCTTCTACTTTTTCGTTTCCCTCTTTACTAGTTCCTTTCTCTTTCCTTTTTTCACTGTTTTTCTCATCCCCAATTCCAGTTTCTTGTTCTCTTCCTTGTTTCCTTGCCCCTGGCTGGCCAGGCTCCTGCCATTTATCTATGAGGCTCTAAGCTGAGGGATGCAGAGGGCAGTGGGGAGAGTCCAGAGATCCTAGCTCTTGTCTCTTCCCCTGTAAACTCAGAGGAAGCAGTTTGGGGCACTAACTGGAAGGGAAGTTTGGGTACAATGGTACACAGATGTCAGCATTATTGTTCAATGAAGTGTTGGGTGTACCATTCTTAATTAATTTTTCATTAGCTAAGGCAGGTGTTTTGGTTCGTTAGAAAACCCATCATTCCCAGTTGGATGCTTCAACAAAAAATCATGGCAGAAAATAGAATTTGCTTCATTCTTGCAAGCGTTTATGACGCTTGGTTCCCATCCTGTCCCTTCCCACCCACGCCCCTTTCACTCTTGTGGATTATGTCACTTGTTCGTGGAGAAAATGTTCGCCACATTCCTTTTCGAACAAAAAAAACATTTGGTGCAAGTTCCGTAATTCTTTTTAAATGTCTGAGCTGGAGCTCTTGGGCAACAAGGCTCATGACTGAAATTAAAAACAGAACAAAACAAACAGAATGAGCCTCATTCGGATGTGCGAAAACTGGAATTCTCAGACCATGCTGGGGGAGTGCAAAATGGTACAGAATCTTAGTAAACAATTTGGCAGTTTGTTATAAAGTTAAACATTCATGTGCGGTACGACTCAACTAATGCCACTCTCGAGAGAAATGAAAACTTAACGTTCACACAAAAACTTACACACAAATTTATATAGTGACTTGATTCATAATCACCCATAACTAAAAACAATCCAAATATCCTTCAACTGTTAAATGCATAAACAAACTCATACAATGTGATAGAGATAGAATATAACACTATTTAGCAATAAAAAGGAATAAAGTCCTGATACACACAGTGGCATGCATGAATCTCAAAACCATTCTGCAAAGTGAAAAAAAAACAGACTCAAAAGAATGCTATGTGATTTCATGTATATAATATGATTGGAAAAAGCAACTACGCTTTTGGGGGATGACAGAGCTGTGACTGTGGTGACCATTGCAGAACTGTGCACATTGTCAAAACTCACACTTGTACACTGAACAGGGTGAATTTTGACTGTATATGAATTATACCTCAATGCATCTGACTTAAAAGAAATGCACAGAAAAGAAATTATTTTGCATGTCATTTATATGAAGCGATAGTGCTCTGCAACTCGTTTTTTCACCTAACTTTAAATTGTGGAGCTAAAACTGTATTGATACTTGTAAATGTAGTTCCTTCATTTAGATTGATGTAATTTTCCTTTTTCACTACTTACTACAAACATGGTGGCAATGAATGTTCTGACATAAGCCTTCTTTAGCATTATGTACAGAACTTCTTTAAGGCGACATATATGGAGGCTGCATGTTGGATTGTAAGGTGGGCACATCTTCACAGCTACTAGATTTTTGGCTGAATTCCTTTCCAGAGAGTTTCTGCCAATTCACTCTCATTCTGCAACACATGCGTTCCTGTTTCTCCAATCAGAAGGCTTTTAGATTTTTAAGATTTTTTGTTTTACTTTGCATTTCCCTGAATTTGAGGATTTTTAAAAAATACATGTTTCTTGGCTTTTCCAGTTTCCTCTTCTGTGAAATGTGTGTATTCTCCCTTTTTTTCTGTTAATTCTCCTCTGATTTGTGAGGATTCTTTTTATATTCTGGGTGCTTCTTTGCTGACTACATTACATCATAGCTTTCTCCCTTTTGTACCATAGAAGTTTTTGTCTTATTGTACTTGAATTTACAAATTATTTCCTATTGAGATAATAATGTGTGCCTTAGGGAATCCTTCCTAAATTTGTGATCATTGAAATATTTTCTGTAAACCTTTTTTTTTTTTTTTAACAGTAGTTTATTAATTCTCCTGGAATTCTCCTGTGCATTGGAAGTAGGAAACCACTTTCTTCCCCAGATGGACAACGAATCTCCCTAGCATTTTATTTAAGACAATTCACTCTTTCCTTGTTAACCTTAAATCTCAATTCTTACAAATACCAAGTTTCCACATACGCATGGGTTGATTTTAGTGTTCTCTATTCTGTGGTCTACTTGCTCTGATGATTGTATGAAATTAGTAAAGTATACTGAAAGGGCAGGCATATAGTGGGGGCAAAGCAAAAGCTAGCTTTCTCTCTCCTCCGTCAGCTCTCTAACCCTAAAATCCGGTCATCAATTGAGTCTTGATTTTTCTAAAAGAATAGTGCTGTTTAGCTCCCTTGCTGGTGATCATTACTCCCAGTGACCTTGGGTGGTCCAATTCTCTGGCTATCCTCTCTTTTAAATTCTCTTTGGTGGGCGGCGCTGTGGCTCAAAGGAGTAGGGCGCCAGCCCCATATACCGGAGGTGATGAGTTCAAACCCAGCCCCAGCCAAAAACTGCAAAAAAAAAAAAAAAAAAAAAAGATAAAATAATAATAATAAATAAATAAATTCTCTTTAGTATTAACTCCCCACTAATCCTGGTTCTGCTGCCCAAGTTCCGGGCACTTGGCCCATGTCAGTGTGGCTAGTCTAGGTGTAGAGGCTGGGCATGCTCTGTGTGTCCCTGCAGCACTCCCATCCCTGCTCGCCAGGGCTTCCCATTTTGGGGCAGGGCCATTTCTGCACTGAGAGGCCCAGCTGTGGAACTGAACACTTTTAGTCTTTGCTACACTGACATTGATGTTTTCCATGTCAGTAATTCAAGTGAAGGAAGCAAAATTAAATATCTTAAAGAAAAAAAAGCTATCCACTAGCAAATTAGAGGAAAAGAGCAGATCAGGCTGTACGTAGAAAGACCATTTTTGAGGCTATTGCAATAGTTCTATTCAAGGGCTTGGACAATGGCAATGGCAGTGACCATGGGTACACAGGGAGGTGATGGAAGGGGTGGCTGGAGAAAGAGTATACAGAGAAGGGAAAGACACAGAAGGTGTTTCTGCTGTGGGCGTTCATGGCCAGTTGGGCTGAGAGGAAAAGAATAGCCAGGACTGAATGCCTACTTTTTGCCTTGGGCAACAAGTTAGATGGTAATGCTATATAAAGAGCAGGAATTTAAGGATGGAAGAGTGGACGGTAGGTAGGGAAATACAAGTTCAATCCTGGACAAGTTGAACCCGAGAAACATTTGTGACTTCCAAATGGTAAGTAAGGACCCTAGTTCTAGCCCCAAAAGACTCATGTGCTAAAAAGCCTGGAGAGGTCAGTACCTTGGAATTTATGGTACCAGGGAGTTTTCAAAAGGAGAAAAGTGGTCAGTAGGGTCAGATGCAGTCAGAAAGGGGAATACTAAAATGTGTTCCTTGAACTTGATAGCCATGAGAGGTTGATGGCACAAGCAGGAATGGTGAAGAAATGGAGTCAGAGAATGTAAACAGTTCTGTTAGGAAGCTTAACTCTGTAATAAAGGGTAAATGGAAAGTAGAGGGAACTTTTAACTTCTTCATTGGGGGTATAACGGATGTGCTATACATTGGACATATTTAAAGTGTACCATGCGGTAAGTTTTATCAATGAATACACCTACAGAACCATTGCCACAATCAAGGTAGTATCTCCATTACTCCCAAATGTCTTCTTCTGCCCCTTTGTCATCCTTCTCCCAGCTTCTCCCTTCCACTTCACATTATTAGATAATATCTAATCTGCTTTCTGCTACTACAGATTAGTTTGTATTGTGTAGCAATTTTATATCAATGGAATCATACAGTTCATACCCTTTTTCCCGGCCTCTTTTTCAGTATAAATGAGTTTCCCAGAGTTGTTGCATACTCTAGTATTCAACTGTGTGGCTGTACGGCAATGTGTTTATCCATTTAACTATTAACGGGCACTGGATTGTGTCCAGTTTTTAGCTATTAGAAATAAAGCTGCTATGAACATTTATGTACCAGCCATTATATGGATATACGCTTTCATTTCTCTATGGTAAACATCTAGCAGCAGAATGGCTGGGTCGAACCGTAGGTTTTAAGAAACTGTTTTCCACAGTGGTTGTACTATTTTTCACTCCTATTAGCAGTGTATAAGATTTCTAATTGTTCCACATCATTCCCAGCACTTTCTATGGTCAGCCTTTCTAAGTTCATGTATTCCTATAGCATATAGTAGTATCTCATTGTGTTTTTAAATCTGTATTTTCCTAATGGTTAATAACATTGATCATCTTTTCATGCACCTTTTTTTCATCTACATATCTTCTTTAATGAACTGCCTGTTCAAATCTTTTATAATCTAATATTGGAAGTGATGCCTCATCATTCTGTCATATTCTTTTTATTAGAAGTGAGTCCATAAGATAAAATTTCTTTGGGACACTGGAGCAACCTTTTCTGTACTTCTCTCTTACCCTGGTCTTTTATCCCCCCAATCCATAACTATACATGGGGTGACTAGAAAGCCGGTTACCAAATTTTTCTCCCAGCCTTTAAGCTGCAATTGGGATGACTTGCTGTTCTCTCATGCCTCCCTAATCATGCCTGAAAGTCCTGCTCCCCTTTTGGGGAGGGACATACTAACTAAAACAGGAACTTTTCC